>JANJGK010006118.1:15000-39770 GCA_039081455.1 Macrobrachium rosenbergii
CAAGTCTGAGAGGAGTGGAGATAAAGGGTTGTCCATTACCATACCAAATATTTGTTGGTAAAATGCACCATTGAATATAAACTTACAATCACAAATGCACAACCTAGTGAGAGAAATGATATGACTTACAGGTAGAGGTAATTCGTGATGGGTTAATTCATTACTCAGATACTCTAAAATGGAATCTATAGGGACTTTAGTAAAAAGGGAACAAACATCAAAACTAACGAATCTATCAGTGGGGCAAAAAGTGATTTTGTTTAATTTATCAACTAAATCTAGACTATTATATACGTGAGAATCTGAGATAGTTCCAAGTAACGGAGACAAGAGTTTGGTAATATATTTCGAAAGTTTATATGATACTGAGCCAACAGTACTGATAATAGGCCGCATAGATTGTTTTCTTTGTGTGTTTTTACTAATCCGTACAAGTAAGGTAACGAGGGAAATTTTACCGACAACTGACCTTTTATAGCCGATTCACTTAACCCTTTCATATCTGTATAGTTATCACATTACTGAGGGCACATGAGCCCCGATGTGTCTGGGAGCGCTCGACAGTGCGAAAAAATAATTATTTCGAAAATTCAGCAAAAATATAAATTTTATGCCAACAACGTTCATTTTGCTGTCCTTTTTTTCTAAATGTTTATATTTTATGGTGGAATAGTCAGAATAAGAGTCCCAGCCCTCTAAATACAAAAAAATGTGAGTTATTGCACGAAAAAAAAAAATCTTTATTTATTTTCATATTTTCGTTCGTAACCCAAAAACTATGAATGTCAGGCGAATGAATTATTTTTTATGAGAAAGCCAACAAAATTCTCTAAATATCGACATATAAAAGAATGGAAAACGAATACGTCCAGGTGGTGAAAAAATTGATAGAAAAAAGGGGAAGAAACAGAGCGCTCTGCCCGGCGTATGGTGAGAATTATCGCTAGAAAAAAGATTTTTTTGAAGAGCCCTATCTCGGTTATTTTTCATAGAAATTACTTTGTAAATATACGAAAATGTAGAGGAAAAGTTGAAGAATAATGTGAGAGTCAAGAAAAATGGCTTTGGTAACGACAACAGTTTCATTTTGACGTTATAAATTGATTGAAACGAAAAAAAATGTTACCGTTGTCAACATTATCGTTCGTAGCTCAAAAGCTATAACAGTTAGGCGAATGGATTATTTTTTATGAGAAAGCCAACAAAATTCTCTAAATATTGATATAAAAAAAATGAAAAACGAATAAGTCCAGTTGGTGAAAAAATTTATAGAAAAGAGGGTAAGAAACAGAGCGATTTGCCCGGCGTATGGTGAGAATTATCGCTAGAAAAAAGTTTTTTTTGAAGAGCCCTATCTCGGTTGTTTTTCATAGAAATTACTTTGTAAATATACGAAAATGTAGAGGAAAAGTTGTAGAATAAAGTGAGAGTCAAGAAAAATGGCTTTGGTAACGGCAACAGTTTCATTTTGACGTTATAAATTGATTGAAACGAAAAAAAATGTTACCGTTGTCAACATTATCGTTCGTAGCTCAAAGGCTATAACAGATAGGCGAATGGATTATTTTTTATGAGAAAGCCAACAAAATTCTCTAAATATTGATATATAACACAATGAAAAACGAATAAGTCCAGTTGGTGAAAAAGTTATAGAAAAGAGGGTAAGAAACAGCGATTTGCCCCGCGTATGGTGAGAATTATCGCTAGAAAAAAGTTTTTTTTTGAAGAGCCCTATCTCGGTTATTTTTCATAGAAATTACTTTGTAAATATACGAAAATGTAGAGGAAAAGTCGTAGAATAAAGTGAGAGTCAAGAAAAATGGTTTTGGTAAAGGCAACAGTTTTATTTTGACGTTATAAATTGATTGAAACGAAAAAAATGTTACCGTTGTCAACATTATCGTTCGTAGCTCAAAGGCTATAACAGTTAGGCGAATGGATTATTTTTTATGAGAAAGCCAACAAAATTCTCTAAATATTGATATATAAAACAATGAAAAACAAATAAGTCCAGTTGGTGAAAAAATTTATAGAAAAGAGGGTAAGAAACAGAGCGATTTGCCCGGCGTATGGTGAGAATTATCGCTAGAAAAAAGTTTTTTTTGAAGAGCCCTATCTCGGTTATTTTTCATAGAAATTACTTTGTAAATATACGAAAATGTAGAGGAAAAGTTGTAGAATAAAGTGAGAGTCAAGAAAAATGGCTTTGGTAACGGCAACAGTTTTATTTTGACGTTATAAATTGATTGAAACGAAAAAAAATGTTACCGTTGTCAACATTATCGTTCGTAGCTCAAAAGCTATAACAGTTAGGCGAATGGATTATTTTTTATGAGAAAGCCAACAAAATTCTCTAAATATTGATATATAAAACAATGAAAAACGAATAAGTTCAGTTGGTGAAAAAATTTATAGAAAAGAGGGTAAGAAACAGAGCGATTTGCCCGGCCTATGGTGAGAATTATCGCTAGAAAAAAGTTTTTTTTGAAGAGCCCTATCTCGGTTATTTTTCATAGAAATTACTTTGTAAATATAAGAAAATGTAGAGGAAAAGTTGTAGAATAAAGTGAGAGTCAAGAAAAATGGCTTTGGTAACGGCAACAGTTTCATTTTGACGTTATAATTTGATTGAAACGAAAAAAAATGTTACCGTTGTCAACATTATCGTTCGTAGCTCAAAAGCTATAACAGTTAGGCGAATGAATAATTTTTTATGAGAAAGCCAATAAAATTCCCTAAATATTGACATATAAAAAATGGAAAACGAATAAGTCCAGTTGGTGAAAAAAATTGATAGAAAAGAGGGTGAGAAACAGAGCGCTCTGCCCGGCCTATGGTGAGAATTATCGCAAGAAAATTTTTTTTTTTGAAGAGCCCTATCTCGGTTATTTTTCATAGAAATTACTTTGTAAATATACGAAAAAGTAGAGGAAAAGTTGAAGAATAAAGGGAAAGTCAAGAAAAATGGCTTTGGTAACGGCAACAGTTTCATTTTGACGTTATAAATTGATCGAAACGAAAAAAAAAGTTACCGTTGTCAACATTATTGTTCGTAGCTCAAAAACTATAACAGTTAGGCGAATGAATTATTTTTTATGAGAAAGCCAAGAAAATTCTCTAAATATCGACATATAAAAAAAATGAAAAACGAATAAGTCCAGTTGGTGAAAATTGATAGAAAAGTGGGTAAGAAACAGAGCGCGCCGCCAGGCATAAGGTGAGAATTATCGCTAGACATTTTTTTTGAAGAGCCCTACCTCGGATTTTTTCATAGAAATTACTTTGTAAATATACAAAAATGTAGAGGAAAGGTTGAGGAATAAAGTGAGTCAAGAAAAATGGCTTTGGTAACAGCAACAGTTTCATTTTGACGTTATAAGCTGTTCGAAACAAAAAAAAAAAAATGTTACCGTTGTCAACATTATCGTTCGTAGCTCAAAAGCTATAACAGTTGGGTGAATGAATGATTTTTTATGAGAAAGCCAACAAAATTCTCTAAATATCGATATATATGATAATGAAAAATGAGATTCAGAGCCCTGCCTAAAATCCAGACATCTCTTATGTGATGCACTAACAAATTTCCGCTAGTTTTACCGTAAAAACTTTGCGAAAGCATGTTGGAGACTGTTCTCGATTGACGTCGCTGTATGTAAACAGCCACACGTGTTTACCAAGCCTCGTACGCATGGTCTCTGACAGAAGTGTGGCCTGTCAGGCCTGCGTGGGTGCGATCAGCTGATGTCATTGTGAGAATTTTACTACGCCATGGATTTGCGCATGCGCAGTAGAGGAACTAAAAAATTTATAGAAAATAGAGGATACCAAACAGAGTGTTTCCAATAATGTAATCCTACATTTTATAAAAAAAAAAATGTAAGATACGAGAGAGAAACGTGGGTAGGATCAGCTGATTTCATTGTGGGAAATTTACTATGCCAGGGAATTGCGCATGCGCAGTATAGGCACTGCTTGCCTGGCGTATCGATGCCTGAGTTACACGGTCCAAGGTATGCTTTAACCTATGGAAACCACCAACTGTCCGAAAATAAAAAAAATTTACCCCTACCACACGTACGAAAAATGTCGGTAAATTTTACGCTCAATTACGTCAGTCAGACAAGAAGGGGGGTAGGGGGTTATTGCGTAATATGACGTCAATTGGGCAGGAAAGGGGTAGATTCTTGGGCCTATGAGACGTTTGTTTGGCGGCCTCTGGTTGGCTGGTACTGGGAGGTATGCAGCTCGTTCACTGTTTCATTTTAATGTCTGTAGCTGAGAAACTGGAAATATGTTTATATTTCTTCATTTATCTCACGTTTTACACAAGATAGGAAAGTTTTAGTCATACCATAGGATTCGGTATTAATTGTGCAACTAAACCGTGATTTCCTGAAATCAGTAAGATAAAACACAAAGGAATTACAACGAGTAAAAGTGAAGAGAGAAGCATTTCATTCTTTATACCTGTTTTTACATATCGTCGGATTTTGCATCACTCATGCGATCAAGATAAAATAAAAATTGTGTTTTCATACAATAAATTTACCCTGAATACGCTGGTGCTTTCAGATTTTAGATGCGTGTGATATGTGAAGAGAAAATGAAGAATATGTCGTATTATGTTGCATCCGTACTTGACTCGGTTTGAATAGTGCCGAGAGACGGTGGTCTGCAAACAGCGAGATCTTTGAGGCACCGTTGACAGTTGCCAATTAGTGATATGTGAAGTTTGCAGTTTCGACAATATTTACCGTATTATTTTGTCATTAAATTTTCTGTAAATAAATGCATAGAATTCCCATTATGACTGTCGAACACTGTCACTCCAATATCATATATGTCCTTGTGTCTGAACATATCTGAGTAAGTGTAATTCCCGTAAATGTTCCCACACCCCTGCATCACTATATAGTGCATGTAGGATAATGAGACGAATCAGAAGACTTTTATAGCTTTATATATTTAAACAAAAAGAATGGAAATTCATACTGATGTATTATGTCATAAAACAAAATAAAATCATATACAGTAGACTTACATTGACAGTGTCAATATGAACAAAAAGAAAAGAAAATCTTACATATTTTGTTACGTCATTACCATTATTTAAAAAAAAATTAATGGAAAATCATACATATAGTCATGTCATTACCTACTGAAACAAAAAGAATGAAAAATTATACAGATGCATCCATTTGATTTTTCATTTTTCCTTATCAGATATGTCCATAGTCCAATCATACGGACATATATGATATTGGAGTGAGAGTGTTCGACAGTCATAATGGGAATTCTATGCTTTTATTTACAGAAAATGTATAATGACATAATAATGCGGTAAATATTGTTGAAACTGCAAACTTCTCTTATCGCTAATTGGCAACTGTCAAGGGCACCTGGACGCTCTTGCTGAGGAGACCAACGACGTCCAAAGGTGTTTCGCCGTCTGCAGACCACCGTCTCTCTCTCGGCACTATTCAAACCGAGTCAAGTACGGATGCAACATAATACGACATATTCTTCATTTTCTCTTCACATATCACACGCATCTAAAATCTGAAAGCACCAGCGTATTCAGGGTGAATTTATTGTATGAAAACACAAGTTTTATTTTATCTTGATCGCATGAATGATGCAAAATCCGATGATATGTAAAAACAGGTATAAAGAATGAAATGCTTCTCTCTTCACTTTTACTCGTTGTAATTCCTTTGTGTTTTATCTTACTGATTTCAGGAAATCACGATTTAGTTGCACAATTAATACCGAATCGTATGGTATGACTAAAACTTTCCTATCTTGTGTAAAACGTGAGATAAATGAAGAAATATAAAAATATTTCAAGTTTTATGAGCTACAGACATTAAAATGAAACAGTGAACGAGCTGCATACCTCCCAATACCAGCCAATCAGAGGCCGCCAAACAAACGTCCCATAGGCTCAAGAATCTACATTAAGTGAATCGGCTATAGTTCTTTTTTATCTTTAAGGATTTTTTTCACTGTGCTGTTGAAACTTTTTACGACTTGATCAAGGGGATTTTTTGTTAGTTTTTTTGTGTCGTATCATCATCCAGTAGGGCTTGCATACGTGATATGTAGTCAACTTTATCTAAAATTACAATACTATTCGATTTATCAACTTTTGTGATGTGGATTGTATTGTCTTTTTTAAGGTCGGCCAAGCTTTTCTTATACCGAGCAGGGAAATTGCTTTCATGCCTAACATTCGCAGCTCCATAAATGATACCTTTAACTATATCAATATGATTTTGAGGAATATCACAGTGTTTTTCAAATACACATAGGGACGACGCAATCGTTAAAGCAGAAGGTCTGTTAGATACAAAGAAGGATAAACCATATCCGAGCGCACTCACAACATTTTCACTTATTTGTTTACTTGATAAATTTATAACACAGTCATTGTGTGCACTATTAGTCCAGTCACTGCTATCAATAAGATTTCTTAGTTTTCTGTCGAGTTTTCTTGTTAGGGCATCTGTAGTCCTACGAAGTTTTCCATAAATTTCTTGTCGCAGCGAGTCCTTCCAATTATCCGGGATAGAATGGTTAAATGAAATTCTGGCTTTTTCTAGTTCCTTAAATTTTTCTTTCTCCTCTTGCTTTGCGGCTGCTATGTGGCGTAATAACATCATGGCACTGAATTCGTTGAATGGGTGATTGTCATATCTTCTTAAACGGCATGGCAGCAAGGATTTAGGGAGCACTTGTTCAGACAGACACTTCTTCAGGAACTTGAGTTGAATTCTGGTCGAATGCGCAGCCGAAAGAGACTTGGAGAAGGTAGTGACTAGGCAGTTCAAAAGAGAAAACAGGATAGCAAAAGAAAACGTGGCCCTCATTATGTATAACTGAATCACGAACCTGTATCATCTTTTAATTGCCCTGTCCCTGCTCCTAAACTATTGACCCTAATCCTTTGTAAAAACCTCTTAAATATTTAATCCTGTTTTGACAGTTCTACTAATTCTTCAATTGTGTTGGATTCCAGGTACATATGTTTCCTTTATAATCCCCATCTGTCATTTATATGAGCTTTCTTTGTAAACATACTTTTATATTTCTTCAGTCTGCTAAGTAAAGGACTAGTGTCGAAAGGCCTCGCAGCACTCCAGTGTTTCCGTTTCCTTCGTGGATTTTATCTTTACTTATATATTCATCACGTTCCATATTTTATACTCCTTTAAAGTGGTATAGGTATGTTGACGATATTTTAGCTGTTTTGCCTGCTGGTGTTGATGTAAATGATTTACTCTGTAATTTGAATAACCAGGTACCATCCATTAAGTTTACGTTAGAATTAGAAAAAGACAATTGCCTCCCTTTCTTAGATGTTTTATTACATAGAGAACCATTTCAATGTAAATTCAGTATTTATAGGAAACCAACCAACAACTTACGTCCATTTTTATTCAGGCCATCACCTCAACATCAAAATATCAATTTTTTTCTCTATGTTTTTACGAGCCTTGCGCATTGTCAGTCCCCAGTATTTGGATAAAGAAATAGGGACAGATTTATGTTATCCTTCACATATACTAGATATTTGTTATAACAAAGCCCACAAAAAGTTTTAGACAGATTTATGTTATCCTTCACATATACTAGATATTTGTTATAACAAAGCACACAAAAAGTTTTATAGTGAAAGTAACATGAAGAAAGAAACCCCTAAGAACATTCTTAGCTTGCCTTATTTTAGTGGTTTTGAAAACGTAAAATAATTGTTAAAACCTTTTAATGTAAACCTCGTTTTTTCTTATAATAACACTCTCAAAAGAATGTTAATAAAAAATAGCCATAAAGAAAACAACAACATAATATATAAAATTCCATGTTTAGATTGCCCCTCTTTTTATATTGGCCAATCTAGCAAAGATTTAGATGTACGTATTAAGCAACATAAGTATTCAGTCAAAACTGGACAAGTATCCAATGCTATATTCATTCATTTAAGTGAAAACTCTCACAGGATAAATTGGACTGAAAGTTCAGTGATTGCCAGATCGAAAGATTTCTCTTCAAGAAATCTATTGGAGTCCGCTATTATCCAGCTTACTTCCAGTTGTAATTTTAATCTTAGCCCTGGCATGTATTATTTGGACCCCTTTATTAGAAAAATGTTCAAGAATGACCTAAAAGATAAAAAAGATATAATTTTTTTATTTGTAAAAATGTTCATCTTGCAAAAAGTTATTATTGTTTACAAAAAAAAGAGAATTATTGTGTAGTACTAAAAAAATTTTTAGGTGGTCAGTCACGAACCTGTATAATCTTTTAATTGCCCTGTCCCTGCTCCTGAACGGTTGATCCTAATCCTTTGTAAAAACCTCTTAAATATTTAGTCCTGTTTTGGCAGTTCTACTAATTCTTCAATTGTGTTGGATTCCAGGTACATATGTTTCCTTTGTAATCCCCATCTGTCATTTTTATATGTGCTTTCTTTGTAAACATACTTTTATATTTCTTCAGTCTGCTAAGTAAAGGACTAGTGTCGAAAGGCCTCGCAGCACTCCAGTGTTTCCGTTTCCTTTGTGGATTTTATCTTTATTTACATAATCATCACGTTCCATATTTTCGTGATTCAGCTATATATATATATATATATATATATATATATATATATATATATATATATATATATATATATATATATATATATATATATAGCGTATAAAGATGATATTAAGACTTTACATGTGTTTATGGATCATTGAACAATATTGCTTTTTTCATGAATGAATACATATAAGCAGTGTATATATATATATATATATATATATATATATATATATATATATATATATATATATATATATATATATATATAGAAATCATCAACACACAATCACGTGTGGAACAGAAATAAATTTCTGACTCACGTCGGGATCGAACCCAGAAGGGATAATTCGAATGAAATGTTGTCTATTGGGTCATTGCTGAGTCGGGAAGTTGGGGAAAACTCGCTGGTATGCAAGCAGTTAGCTTGCCCAGGTAATTCCTTGGGTGCAGTTGCTCTCAGGTTCCAACTTCTTTTAGACTTGTATGGCCCAGTGGGTAACGCCCTTGCTTTCCACCTGAGAGACCTGGGTTCGATCCCGACGTGAGTCAGAAATTTATATATATATATATATATATATATATATATATATATATATATATATATATATATATATATATATATATATATATTATATATAATATATATATATATACACACTCTTGAAAGAGTAAGAGAGCCAGACAGGAAAAAAAGGGAGTACTGTATGTGTACAATTATAAACATTTTAATATTCTAATGTAATTTACACATTAATGAAAAGAGATTGGTTCATGTTGAAATTGCAGTTCAGAGATAACACCAAGCATGAATAAAAATAACGATTTCCCGTAAATTACGTAATTGTAATGTCAGAAGCAGTTATGTTATATTAATTACAATGATAATGCAGTTACTCGAAAGTAATTATTCGACATTAAAAACTAAAGTGAAGTCAATTAGGTCGGTGTTGTTAAAATATAGATTATAAAATAATATTTTCAATGGGTAATTAAGGTTACGTTCAACAATAAACGACATCTCTCTCTCTCTCTCTCTCTCTCTCTCTCTCTCTCTCTCTCTCTCTCTCTCTCCATTTATATGTATATATATGTGTTTGTGTATATATTTTTATGTATATGTATGTGTGTGTATATAAATATATTTATATATATATATTTATATAAATACATATGTCCATATATAGGCCTATATATAGAACAATATTTTATGTAACATTTCATTAAATAAAATTCCTACTTATATAAACACAGTTCTCTGTAGTTAGTCTATCCACAATAGTTTCAACAAAAATTTTGCCAACTCATAAACCAACATTTCCTTCAATATGAAATACGAAATTTAAATTCGTTTATATTTTGTGGGAGTCCTAAATCCTACGTATTTGATAAGCCATTCACATAAATCATTTTATGTTACGGATTTTTAATTTACGAAATATTTTAGCGAACCATTATTTTCCGTCCCGTGAAATATCTTGAAAGCTTTTGTTTATAATTCAAGGTCGCTGGTAACCCTGATCCCCTTAAAATCTAAAAAAAAAAAAAAGTGTAAATGTAGATAACATTTTCAGCT
This sequence comes from Macrobrachium rosenbergii, assembly GCA_039081455.1. Taxonomy (NCBI): domain Eukaryota; kingdom Metazoa; phylum Arthropoda; class Malacostraca; order Decapoda; family Palaemonidae; genus Macrobrachium; species Macrobrachium rosenbergii. Next base: position 25,163 of record JANJGK010006118.1, read on the forward strand.
AATTATCCATCAAGGTTTGTTTGTTCTTCGTTTAATTATGTGTCATCAACAATTAATTTAATTTCGCTTCGCTGTGAAGAAAATAAAATATGTACTCATTGCAAAAGGGGTAGGCTACATTTGATATGACCTGTAATGGAAAAGAATTGTACGTGAATTTGTAATGTAAAACAAGAAGTTAATTCGAGCAATCATCCTTCTGAATCCTGCAATTATCCCTTTGAATCGTGCATTCCGCTATTATATATATATATAATATATAAATATATATATTATATATAAATATATATATATATATATATATATATATATATATATATATATATATATATATATATATATATATATATATATATATATATATATATATATATATATATATATATATATATATATATATATATATATATATAACAGAAAAAGTAATTGAAAATAGTCTCGGATCATTTTTCCTCATTCCTGAGAAGCTTGCAGAAGAGAAAGAGAAGTATAAACTGATTCAAGGTCTTGATGAGAAGATAGTATCTGCGAACAATGCCAATTACTTCAAATAGGTATCTGTCTATCTGTCTATCTATCTATCTATCTATCTGTGGATTTACTTACATATATATATTATATATATATATATGTGTATGTATATATATATATATATATATATATATATATATATATATATATATATATATATATATATATATATATATATATATTGCCTTTTTCATAACCAGAGGTACAATCGGAAATAACCATTGCCATAAACAGTCAACGTAATACCAACCCTTAAACAACTAAATATCTGTGACTAAATGGTAGTACTGACTCTTTAAATGCACCAAAATAAATGTTTTTTAGGGCCTCCTTACAGATTACCTCAGTTTGTAAAGTGCACATGACTGTCATCCAGTCAGTAAAACGTGCAATGTAATCTATTAATAGAATCAATTATAACAAGTAAAAATTGCGCCGAAGTTTCTTCGGTGCAGTCCAGTTTTCTGTAGAGCGTATAATGCTGTACGAAATTTTCTGTCACGGCCCATGAAACTCTTAGCTGCGACCCATGAAACTCAGCCACCTGTCCGGTGGTGGTCTGTGTTGGTACCTATAGCGGTGCCAGAAGTACGATTATGGCTAACTTTAACCTTAAATGAAATAATAACTATTGAGGCTAGAGGATTGCAATTTGGTATATTTGATGATTGGAGGGTGGATGATTAACATATCAATTTGCGGCCCACCAGCCCGAGTAGTTTTTAAGGTCTGAGGGCGGACAGAAAAAGTAGGGACGAACATACAAAGCCATATCAATAGTTTTCTTTTACAGAAAACTAAAGAGCGGATTTTTCAGGCCAGTAGTGTAGACTTGCTTTCTTTATTACATAAGTATTATTGAATTTTCTGCTTACTACGTAATTTCTGTTGTAGTTTCACTCACAAACACTTTAACTTATGATGTTAGCAGGAATGTTTATCTGACGGTAGAGCTGAATTGCACAAACAGATAAGCAGCACTTAATTACATTCAAAATTCACTGGCTATATTCAGGCAAGTGTTCTTTGCGTAAGACTGCTGTATATTTACATGGCTATCATAGTTTTCCATTATAATTTTTAAAAAGAAAACAAGGAACAAATCATTTTATCGTGGTATTTCCGATCGTGCTTATGGAAATGTACCAAAGACGATTAAATCATTTATAAATTAAATTTTCTTACCCAGACTTTGGAAAAGCTGACTACTTTCAGTGTTGAAAAAAATACAAAAGCACATTCATCTAGGTGATTAGGCTATTTTTACAAATAATAATCTTTTAAGTATTCATATACGAACAGGAATTAAGTCAATATTACCAATTATCAGTCAAAGAACCTAATATTATAGTCTTAAATCGGGGCTAATATGATGGTTTTACCTAAAAGAAATCATAATCCTTATTATTATTATTATTATTATTATTATTATTATTATTATTATTATTATTATTATTATTATTACTGTTGTTGTTGTTTTTGTGTTGTTATTATTGTTAATAATAATAATAATAATAATAATAATAATAATAATAATAATAATAATAATAATAATAATAATCTTCTATTTGGACATATTTTCTTACTAATACAATTTCTATTGAAGTCAGTGGCATTATTTGCAGAGACTGTCTTTTTGTTTAGCCTCTGAATCAGTCTATACTTTTTCGCTTCCGGTAAGCTTCTAAGGAATAAAGAAAAATAATTCACGTTTGCTCCCATTTTCCTCTTGTAGTAGACGGACTGTTGCCCCACCTATTATTATTATTATTATTATTATTATTATTATTATTATTATTATTATTATTATTATTATTATTATTATTATTATACACAAATTTATAATGTCATAGGAAAACTTTCACGAAGCACCTAGCAGTTTCGCGTTAATTCTCGTTTACAAAAGCAAACAAAAGGAAAGAGAAGCACCAGATGGCAAAATGTCAATGGGAATTAAGGAAAGGAAATAAGCCGGGATTTTCCGGGATAATCAGGGATAATCCGGTCATGAGGAGAAACACGATGCCTACCTGTCAGAAGTATGGAAGTGGTGAACGTACAAACACATACAAAAAATACTATTATTATTATTATTATTATTATTATTATTATTATTATTATTATTATTATTATTATTATTATTATTATTATTATTATTATTATTATTCAGAAGATGGGCTCATTTCATATGGAACAAGCCAACAAGGGCCACTGAATTGAAATTCAAATTTCCAAAGAATATGGTGTTCACTTGAAAGCAAGAAGTAGTACTCTCATAAGCTAAAGAATATTTTCTGTGCTTATGTTCATAAACAACTTTTATTGTTATAAAACTTCCAAAGAATATTTGTTCATTTGAAAGCAAGAAGTAATACTATCATAAGCTAGAGAATATTTTCTATGCTTATGTTCATAAATAACTTTTATGGTTATAAAAGTGTCAAAATTTAAAAGTCCAGGACTTAATACCTGGTTTCGTTCTCTGCAAGCACTCTGCTGGCCGCGAGTTCGAATCTCCGGTCGGCCAGTGAAGAATACGAGGAATCTGTTTCTGGTGATAGAAGTTCATTTCTCGCTATACTGTGGTTCGGATTCCACAATAAGCTGTAGGTCCTGTTGCTAGGTAACCAGTTAGTTCTTAGCCACGTAAAATAAATCTGATCCTTCGGGTCAGCCCTGGGAGAGCTGTTAATCAGCTCAGTGGTATGGTTAAACTAAGGTATACTTAACATTTTTTTGTTTGATTTAGATAAGATTCGATGATACTCAATTTAACTGTGTCGTTGTACGAATTATATATGCGCCTTATTTCACTTCAGTTCCTAGGACGGGTAAACTCTGAAATATACCAATGAAATATTTAATATTTGGTGCTGAATTTCCGCTTATTTTTGTCCTGTGGTGTTCGCTTAAAGTATCATGACATACATCTTGTGTCACAAGCACACACACATGTATATATATGTGTGTATGTTGTTTCTGATCCTTTAAAGAAAATCAATTTTTGAGCTACATTAATTAAACATAGTACTGTAGTATTTCCACATACTTTTCTTGTAAAGTTCCGATATGAAGAAAATCGAAAGAGCTTTTGATAGTATAGTTTCAACTTGGAGTTCCTTAAAAGCAAATAACAGGAGAAAAATCCTTTTAAGTGAAATGGTAGTTTCTTCTTGTTGTGTAAGCATTTTTGCAGATGAACAATTTACATAGTACAGAGCAGCATTTTGCATACTGTACATCTGTGAAAAAATGTTTATATAACGAAAAAAATAAATACAAATTTCAAATAATGGGTCTTTCTCCTATTGATGATTATAATACTGTAGTAATAGCACTAGCAGCAGAGTAATAGTAATAATAAAATACTATCAGCAGAAATGATAATAGTAACTGAGGAAAACATCAGCCGCTGAATTCTCTGTAGATAATAGTTAGATAATAGTTACTTGGTCTCCTGGGAATGCAATATCAATTATCTTTTATATTTCGTATCGTTTCCAGTCGTTTATTTGTTCTCTTAGGGAACATGTCGAAGTCTGACAGACTGTGATGTGATATCCGTGTTTTTTTAATGCAAGGAGATGGGTTTTGTGATCAGTAAAGTGCTCCTACACCACAGTAAAACTTGCTATAAATACTTCTGTAACTTATCACACAGGTAACACGGGCAGGTCAGGTTGAAGTTAATAACTTATCGGTAATTCTAACCAGGGCTTATAAGATACGGTTATCCAGTATTGGCTGTAGGTTCGTTCTCCACTTACGGTCGTGAACTTGTTTTTAACCCGTTTATGATATGTATGAAGGAAGTTGTCTACTTGTGTTTATGACTTGTTTTACTGTAGATAATGAATGATGCTGTTACTGTCTTCAAGGAAAGTGCTCATCCCACGCGTTCTCTAAGGGTGTGCCATGTTACAGTATAAACATGTCTTAAACATGTTGGCAACTTATCACATATATATCACAAACAGGTTGGAAACATGTCGACGACCATGACTGGACGATGAATCTTGAGCAAAAGCTGGATAGCCGTATGAAGCACTGATCAGGACTGCCATTAAGTCGTTGACTTGTATTCAACATGTTTGTGATCTGTGTGGAACAAGTTATCGACGTGTGTATGACGTGTTTTACACACCCTCACTCACATTAGCACGGTGCTGAAGGGTCCCTCTTTGTTTTTGAGGACACTGGAGGCATCGCCGAAAGTATGTGCTGTGTCAGTAATGTCTGGAAGGTTGAAAGGAGTAAACAAATCTAAAATGTGCAATACCAACCAGCCCAGTACAAACAACCACATGTTTGTAATTTGCCAACAAGTGCCAATTCATAGAGAGTTTATACAGAAGCTCTCGTCTACTTTGGGTTTATGCTTTCCAGCAGAACTTTGGCCCCAGCAACTCACTGTTTGCATCTCAGCCTTGTTTCCTGTCCTTTGATTTAGCTGGATTGTTAGTTTGGAATAATTAAAATAAAAGAGGAGGTTCTCCAAATGAAGAAAAGATGTCGGTAGTTTATGAAACAAGTGGTACTAAGTGAGTGAGAAATTACTGAATTTTTCCATTGACAAAATGAGGAATTGCCCAAAAGCTATGAAGAATTGTCAGCAATATTCTTAAACTTCATTAAACAAGCTCTGCTAGCTGAGTAAGAAATGCTGAATGTTAGCACTGACAACATTAAGACATGCCCAGAAGCTAAATAAAATTTTCAGAAATATTTTTAAACTCCATCCAACAGGCTTCATAGCTAAGATAGAAATAACTGAATATTTTACCACTGAAAAAATGAAAAATTGACCAAATGATATAATAAATCATCAGCAATATTATTAGATTAATGCAAAGAGAATATCCCACCCCAGTGAGTGCAAATGATAACCGATCACTTCTCTACTGAAGCTTCTTCTTCTCCTGCCTCGTGAATTGTAGGAATTCACCTGGAAATTCTCGGTTCCTTCGGCGAATGATTAAAATCCCTCCTGGTGCACAATTTCGAAATCCAATATTTGTACAACTGCCATCGATGGAGGAAGACAAACGCGTGGATGTCTCCCGCCCTCCCCCTTCCCCTAGAGGCTACTGTCATCCACTTAAGACTAAAGCTGCCGTGACATATCATAGCACCTTCTGGCGGTAAGATTATGAATTATGTAGTAAATTGCCAGAGCTTCGATAAAGGTGATATTTGGGAGAATAGATCAGTGAGTTACGAGGTAGTAAGGTGGACTAAAGTGAGTCAGCAAAATTATGAATGGAGATGAAGCATAGCATATGGAAAACAAATTGAAAACCTCCTAGGTTTAATCTCCTCTTAATGTACTGCAGAGGTAGATAGGCCATAAAGTAATGCTGCCTTGGAAATAAGTATTTCTAGTATTAAAATAAGCGTAACTTGACCAGAATAAAAGACATTAACTCGTATAAAGGACTCTGGAAAAAGTAACATTTGTGTTTATGCCCATAATGAATGCTCATTACGATTTTAAGGAGCAGCAAAGCATGCATAAATATAAAGGCAATGAAAATAGAAAATTAAGGCACAAATACTATATGATTTAGAACGCACATCTTATTACGTTTAAATGAAAAGTATATATATATATATATATATATATATATATATATATATATATATATATATATATATATATATATATATATATATATATATATATATATATATATCTATATATATCACAGTGTCACTCCGTGAAACAAAAAAGGTAAGCTAACAGTAAAAATCAGCTGTTACGAGAAATGAAACTAAATAAAAAAATATCAAAATAAATAGGAATCTTAAAAAGCACTAAACGAAAAATTTACCCCATTCAGGGATTACATTTCTATTTTTAGAAAATAAAAGAAAATATGATTGGTCAAAAGCTCATGAAAATATTTCAAAAACAGAAAGAAAAACATTGATCCTCGTAATGTTCGTACATACTAACATATAACGTTAATTTTTAAGCTACACAAAGACATGAGATTCCTGATCATTTACAGCCAGCATGATAGGCACGTGTAAATCATTATTTCCGTCTTTCAGAGATTCACCGGCACTTCAATTCGTGTATAACTGTCACGTCAATACCTTTACAAGAGTACGTAGCGCTTCCATAACTGATAACGTATCATCCTCTTATATTTCCTTTTACAGCATATTATAGTCCTCTGCTGACGCTAGCATCATTTACCTATAATTGAGATAAGTAAGATAGAAGTTGTTCGAAGCCTATCGTGGTATCTTTGTATGGAAAATCAATATCAGTGGCATCTGGTTTCAGAAAAGGAACGAATCTAACATGACAGTAAGAAAGTAAAACGACTATAATTTTACAGAAACGCGGATCTGTAAGGCCACAGAAATACAGCTACTAAGATTTACTGAAAACTATCGTTAATTAAACCCTTTCACTGGTATTTGACCTCGACAGCAAATTCTAAAGCAAGAAGAATTAGTTACTCGAATAAAGAATTCATTTTAAATTTTATTCTCTTGTGGTTATTAGTATGTTGTTAGACTGTTTTTACTTTGTTTTTGGTAATAATTAAACGTAAGTGACTTACATTTATGAAATTTTTATAAAATGTTTACTTAGCTTGCCTGATAATATATAACATGAAAAAGTTTAACCTGAAAATAAATTGTGGACAATTAGTTCCTTGTTCATTTGATAACATCACCAAATTGCGCGGTTTCATTAAAGTCTCTCTCTCTCTCTCTCTCTCTCTCTCTCTCTCTCTCTCTCTTCCATATATATATATATATATATATATATATATATATATATATATATATATATATATATACATATATATATATATATATATATATATATATATATATATATATATATATATATATATATATATATATATATATATATGGAAAAGAGGAAAGGAAGGAGAGGGAGAGAGAGAGAGACTTTATTGAACACGCACAATTTGGTGACGTTATCAATTGAACAATGAAGTAATTGTCCATAATTTATTTTCAGGTTAAACTTATACGTGTTTTATATATATATATATATATATATATATATATATATATATATATATATAACTAATAATATTCTAAGCTTCCGTAACATTAAGGCCCAAGGGTTTACAGCATACCAATCAGGCAGAACCGACTTTACTGATATCCTGAAATCGTGAGATATCATTAAAGATGCCAATATCCATTGTGCCCTAAGCGACAAAAAAGATTTAAAAAAAAAAATCTGAATTATTCGCTTTTGGTTGAAAAGATACATCTTCTTTCCTTTTCCAAATAAGAAAAAGGAAGTTTCTTGGGATAAAAGCCTCTCGTGCATGTCTTGGGGTCGTTATCTTTCATAGGGAATTCATGTGCAGAATATGCAAGTGAGATATGAGTCTCCTTGGCGTGTGTGTGTGTGTGTGTGTGTATGTCCTTGAATATGGATACTTCAAGGTGTGTATAGATATTATGCATTACTCAACAAATTCTTCTTTTCTTAGCAAATGTACTAAACAAGGAAAACAATATTTAATTCATTCTTGACCACAACTTATAGACAATAGACAACCTATCTGTTCACAAATCAATCAAGTTGAGATTTATTTACAATCCCAGCAGACCAGAGAGTGTTCTTTAAGACACCTGTCCGCCATCTTTCCTTCCCATTCCCACTGAGAAAGGGAGCTCTTAAGTAGATGAGATTTTTTCATTGAGAAAGGGAGTCACTCAGTGATAAGACTTGATAATAGACTTGATAATAAAACCTATCTGTTCTCAAATCAATCAAGTTGGGATTTGTTTTTTTTTCCTTAGAATTTCCTTCAAGAAATTAGTCAGCCATCTCTTCACTCCCAGGCTCCTCCAAGGGAGCTGTTCAGTAGATGAGATTTTTTCATCGAGGGAGGGAGTCACTCAGTGATAATACTTGATGACGAGACTGTATATCTCAAATCAATTAAGTAGATATTTATTTTCAATCCCAACAGATCAGGAAGTGTTTTTTAAGAGATCCGTCACCCATCTTTCCACTCACGGATTCTTCCAAGGGTGCTCTAAAGTAGATGGGATTTTTTTTTTTTATTGAGAAAGTGGGTAGAAAGGGAGTCACCTCAATGACAAGGTTTGATGATAAAACTTGATGATGAAGACTTGATATCTGAAATCAGTCAAGTTTAGGTATAGTTTTTCAATCCCAACAAATCAGACAGTATTCTTTAAGAGATCTTTCCTTCATCTTTCCAATCCTTGGCTCCCTTAAGGGAGCTCGTAAGTAGGTGAGACTTGTCGTTGAGAAAATTAAGACTTGATGAGACTGATAGCATTAGCTTCAAGCGGCTATGGCCTCCTTTTCTTTCCCCGTCTCTCGCCCGAGCGCGTAATTTGTTGGGCGTTGTGGCGATGAATGAGAAGCCACTGAAATGTGGTCCTCGCTAATTTGGCCTCTGGGGATTTTACTTGGGACTTTGCCTTTATGCTTTTATTTATCTGATGATTTTGCTTTTATTTTCCGTCAGAACATTGCTAATTATATGATTATTTTCTGGTTACTTGAACGCAAACATCCTTCCATCTTTGAATCATAAAACTTTGTTTTCAATTTTGTCTTTGAATATTATGATATTTATTTTAATTATTAACTGCTTATTTCAGTGACTTTGAAATGCATAGCTTAAGTTACAAAACAATTTTCTTGTATTTTAATACTTTACTTACATTTTTATCTGTTATAAATTTGCTCATTGTATTTTGTCCTTTCTAACAACTGATATCTCTACTGTCTGTATTTCCTATTATATACCTTCTGTTTCTTCTTTCACATGAACAGCATATTGTTTGGAAACTTGAATTTAAAGTCAGTGGCTCCTATGGGTTTCTTCAGTATGGATAGGGGTCATCTTCTGAATAATAATAATAATAGTAATATAATGATAATAATAAATAATAATAATAATAATAATAATAATAATAATAATAATAATAATAATAATAATAATAATAATAATAATATATTTGGACGTGGGGGATCCTTGGGAAGCTGCCTGTCTCTGGTTGTAGTATATCTGATTTTATAATAATAATAATAATAATAATAATAATAATAATAATAATAATAATAATAATAATAATAATAATAATAATATAAAAAAAACTGTCAGATTGACGTGACTCAGAGACTATGAATTTTTTCTTTCTTAGAAATGCTCAGCTTCAGTTAAAATGAAAGTGTGGTATTGACATTTCCCAAAATTGAAATACTTTGACAATCATACACATCTTATGAGGTTACGTCCGTGTAGTAAATATTCTTTTCAATTCTCCCAAAGGCTGTTAGCCCTACCAGCTGGAAAAATAGATTTAGATATGAAAAAGCAAGCACAGAGGGGCAAAAAATAACTGCATTTGGAAGATTTCAAAGCGAATTTCATTGATCTAATGCGTGGTGCAGCTGGTAAAAACCATTTTATTTTCTGCTGCTAATTACTTTCCTAAATGGAGAACAAGGTTTTTTTTATTGTTTTTTTATCGAGGGAAAAATGGCATGTTTTTTTTTTTTTACAGAAAACTTGCCCTGTTTTAGATGTTTAAAGAGATCAGAGTTCTTATGACCTACACTAAACTAAAACATGTTCATACGTAACCTATCCTATATATATATATATATATATATATATATTATATATATATATATATATATATATTATATATATATTGGAATATGTGTTTGTTGTATATATATATATATATATATATATATATATATATATATATATATATATATAGAGAGAGAGAGAGAGAGAGAGAGAGAGGAGAGAGAGAGAGCAGAGAGAGAGAGAGGAGAGAGAGAGAGAGAGAGAGAGAGAGAGCGCCAAATTTCGATAGGTCAGTGTTAAGGGAAAGTGTCACATTTTCAACGCCTCAATTTCGTTAATGTATGACCCCGAAACGAAGATTAGTATTATTATTGCAGAGAGAGAGAGAGAGAGAGAGAGAGAGAGAGAGAAGAGAGAGAGAGAGAGAGAGAGAGAGAGAGAGGATACATATATAAAAATCGTTGTGTGTGTGTGTGTTCCTTTGCTGATTTTAGTCACGCAGTTTCATTCTTTTGAAGGGGAGTCGAATTGCTCCCAATTTGGTAAGCCAACCTTTCTCCTTCAACATAAAATAATTATATATTCAGGTAACTTACGATCACATTCCCCACACGAATATGTTAAACACAAAAAATTATATCCTTCACAATTCTTACAAAAAACAGATAAACTTCCTGGCTAATTCCTTAACTTTCTCGAGAGGGAGAAAAGATTCAGAACTCTTTACTGTTATTATTATTTTTTTTTTCTTGCAGCAAACAGGGAACCGTATGACTTCATTTGCTTAATCAGCGGATTTCATTGGCAAAGTTTTCCCAGTTTCGTGAAATAATCCATGAGATGTAACGAGGGAAACTTGAGAACTTTTTTCTGATTTTCTGTTCTGTTTTTTTCTGTTTGATTTTATTTCATTTTGTGAATAAATGATGATGCATATTTGTGAATAATCCTAAATATGCATCATTATGAATAGGGAAAATTAGGTCTTAATGTCTTTTGTTTTTTTATTCGTGTTTGAATTCATAGTGATGTATATTTTGTGAATAATCCACGAATATACGTTCTCTCTCTCTCTCTCTCTCTCTCTCTCTCTCTCTCTCTCTCTCTCTCTCTCTCTCTCTCTCTCTCTCTCTCTCTCTCTTTGCCTTAAGAATAAGAATGAATAATCACATACATCATTAATACTCTCTCTCTCTCTCTCTCTCTCTCTCTCTCTCTCCTCTCTCTCTCTCTCTCTCTCTCTCTCATATCTTTAAAATGAATAATACTCCCTCTTTCTTTCTCTACATCTAAAATAAGGGCATTTGGCATTAACAATACAGCCTGAATAATTTTTGCTATGCGTAAGATAAAATATATAAAATATAAGCATGAACGTTAAGACTAGAAATATTATGCGCCATTAGTAAGAAATATGACAAGGATATGACGAAAACATGTTTTGGGAATAGGAGTCACAGAGCATTAGTGAAGCAATATTGGTATAAATATTTGTATTTATATAAATATTTGAATAAATATTTTGACGTTTTTATTTCAGTTGTCAAAATTGGTCACGTGAATCGTCTACATATTATGAGAAGACTTGGAAATCCTACAGACATTATTCATAAAAAATGTATAGTTTCATGGAGTCGTGTTACGTTAACCTTAGAAACACCTAATAAACTTTAATTAATATTAGTAAGAATGCTAATTCAGGTGACTAATGAAGGCAACTGTAGGTTGCATATAATTTGATTGATAAAATTTAATTGCTAATATACAAATTGTCATGGCTTTTGCTCATATTCCCCAGCGAGTCAATCAGCTGATTACTTTCATCTTTCAGTTATATATCGATCATGAAGAGAAAAGCAGAATTAATGTTTATTTGCAGAAATTGTTAAGTGTTATTAACGAAGGGACTAGTTGCTAGTTTCCTTTGCGAGAATAAAAAGAAGTGATCCTAGATCCCTATTAGAAAATAATAGGGATCTAGCGTCTGTTATTTAGAAAATAATGGATTTTCCAAAGAAAAAATGCTTTTGTTTTCTTCTAAAATCGAATAAATATATTGAATAAGATTCAAAACAGAAATAAAGAAATTGTTCGTCCATAAGTGAGGTTACAATCACTTTATGAAGAGAAACAATACCTTGAGTAGAGAAGCAATACTTTCCCTCTCTCTCTCTCTCTCTCTCTCTCTCTCTCTCTCTCTCTCTCTCTCTCTCTCTCTCTCTCTCTCCCCAAAACACCGAGAACAAAGACTCATACATCTTCGTGTGTCTAATGCTCTTTGTGGAATAGACGGCCGCCATAAAGGCGGGAATGAATTATGTAAAGGAAAAGGAGAAAATTTATAGCTTCTCCTTTCTAACATTATGTTGAGTAAAGCACCGAACGAGATAAATGAGGTCCACTTTGGGCTAACAAAGAGCTATATGCATACAAATAACCTTTATTTTTAGCCGTCTCTTTTCTTTATATATTTCATGTCTTGTGAACGGACGATAGATTTTTCATGTTTCCACTAATGTATTGGTTAATATAATATGAGCTACAACCATGCAATGAATGAATAATCATTTAAGCTGGTATGGTACATTCCCAATCATATCATTTAGGCAAAGATACTGCTTTATTATTACCAGCATTAGAAAAGCAATATTATCAATTGTCATGAGTAAGACAAGAAATTAGTCGCCACTTTTACAGAAAGCTTGTTGTTGTTATTATTATTATTATTATTATTATTATTATTATTATTATTATTATTATTATTATTATTCAAAAGATGAACCCTTTTCATATGGAAGAAGCCCCCCAAGAGCATTGACTTGAAAGTCAAACTTACAAAGAAGACAGTGTTCAGTTGAAAGAAGTAGCGGAAGGTAATAGGAAACAGGAAGAAGATATCAGTTCTTAAAAAAAATAAATAAATACATTTCATTCATCAAGTTACTTATCCCACGCCCCAGCTTGGTTGATAGATTTATCCACGCCCCAGCTTGGTCGATAGATTTATCCACGCCCCAGCTTGGTCGATAGATTTATCCACGCCTCAGCTTGGTCGGTAGTTTTATTCAAGGTCTAGAGAGTATACTCTCTAGACCTTGGTTTTATCCACGCCACAGCGTGGTTGATAGATTTATGAATGAAATGGGTATTAGGGTACTTATATTATTGCCCTGTCCCCTTTCATTCATTATCTATTGAAGCTCAGCGAATAGTAACAGTTTGTAATCATTCTCAGTATGGTGACATCAAAGCAGGATGAAGTGAATAATTGTTTTGATGAGTTTATAGTTGCAAAATTTGATTCTGTTTAATGGAACATCTGCCCGGCTAAAAAGCCTTACGTGGCGATAACAGTGAATATCAATTTGTAGTCGGTCAGTAAGGAATCAAATTTGCTTTTAGAAGCCTATTTCCATGTTTTTGCAATGCAATATATGAGGTCTTTTTTAAGTACCGAATATTTTACCGAATATTTCCACAACTCAGAAAGATATTTATGTGAGATATACTTTCGTAATTTTCCTAATCATAAAGGTGTACGTTGATTATTTTAAATGTGTATCGTTTATATCCTTTCGAATGAGATATTAATTGATGTCTCATTCGAAAGGATATTTCAGCAATTAATTTACCTGTTATGATAGCAACATCAACTTAATTAAGAATGGTTAAACACACTCATAGTCAGAAAGTGTGAATATTAATGATGTGTTACTGTGTTTAAGTATTAAATGATATAATTGCCTATCTGTATTAAATTATGAGTATATAATTCAGATAATACAAAAAAATATTCCAGTATATATATTGTAAACAGACCAATTCTCCAACAATTGTAGTTTCGTCCCAGCTGTAAAACACAACAAACACATTTGTCAAAATTAAAAATCACCATCATTAAAGAGGAATCTTTTGGGAATAACAAAAAGGAGATTAGGAAAAATCAACTCTCGTATAGGGGTAGTGCAATCAGTGCACCTCACAATGCGCACTGTAGGCAATACTCGAGGTTATTTGCAGCGTCCCTTTGGCTCTAGCTGCAACCTTTTTCATTCTTTTTACTGTACCTCCGCTCATATTCTCTTTCTTCCATCTCACTTTCCACCCTCTCCTAACAAATGTTTCAAACATTAATTCATTGTTGAATGGACATCATGGATCCCAGCACTTGGCCTGTAACCTAAATCTTATATTCCAGTTCCAATTGGGAAAGAGCGAGGATACTGTGTTTTCTCAAACTATAGCAAGGATAGGACGTCTGACCTTGGAAAAATGCAATTAGAGTTCCCGAAAAACAACTTTCATGGAATCTTGCATAAGTCCTCGTTAGGCAAACTTCCTTCTGAGAACTTCGCTCCCATCCTTATAAACGTCTTTGAAGTTTTTATTTTATTTTATTTTTTTTTTTTTTTTTTTTTTTTTTTTTTTTTTTACTTCTAATTGCTTTATGTCTGTTGTTGTGAATGGCACAAGATCTGCTCCTTTTCTCGCCT
>JANJGK010006120.1:0-39766 GCA_039081455.1 Macrobrachium rosenbergii
AGAAGGCTATGATGTGTGGTTGCCATCTGACACAGTATCTTTGAGTATTGAGAGTGAGGATATAGGTTCAGCAAGGATTGAGCTTGAAGCATCCCAGAATAAAGTTCAGTTGCTTAGGAATTTATTGGGTGGGATGAATATCTGACAAAATCTGTCTGATCCGATGCGGGGTTGGCTAACCGAACTTAATGCTACAGCGTTTAGGGTTCAGGATAGGATTAAGAAGACTTTAACATGGCTTCCAAATTTAGGTTCTTTGACTTCTCAGATCTCTTCTAGAAGGAGTAAGAGGCCTGCGCCATTGTTAATTGGAGCTGTTATGGTCATAGAATCGATTGCTAGTATGTCAATTGCTAATTCTTGAGAATTGAACAGGTATCGGCAGAGTTAGCTAGCCAGGGTAAAACTTTGATGACTTTATGAGATAGTAATGAGAAATTACGAGAGGGTTTTGAGACATTAAGGACATCTTTAAATGGGTTATTGGTCACAGTTGATAGGATGGGAGGAGACTTGGATGTTACAATAGCTTGTCTTCTTGTCAAACTACCTTGTTGAATATTGAGAAAGAAGCGGAATCTCTTGGGTCTTTAGAATCGACTTTGATGAATGCAGCATATCTGTATGGTTCTCAGGAGATTTTTACTGGGGAGAATTTTTATCGGTATTATAGTATTTTGAAAGTGGGTGTATCTGATAGGGGGTTGTTTGTGGAAATTCCAGTTAGTAGCTTGAAATCGTTTCATAGTTACATCATACGACCTTCCCCTAGTGGTTTTAATGGTTCAGTAATAGTATGGGATAGTGAGGAGACTATGTGCCTTTTGGGGGACCAGCTTCAATCCTCGGCTGTTAACTATAAGTCAGGATGTGTTTTAATTTATGATAGATATATTTGTGACAGTAGTATCTTTACGCTCATAAATGCTGACTGGTCAGGATGTGAGAAGATTTTAGTGCATAACCAGACTCCTTCTGACTGTGACTTTTGAATGTTCCAACATGAGTACAAGGTGGGCTCTATGAAGAGTCTCACCGTGGTGTTCTGCAGGAGGTGTGAAGTCTCCATCCAGTGCCATAATTCATCGGATATGTCTCTTCTAAGAGGATCCCGTCTTGTTGGTGCAGCGTGTAGACTGAACACACTGAGGTTCCGAGTTCTGGGCAAGAGTGTCTTCAACTCTACTACTCATATCTTCATGCGGCATCTTCAAGGGGAACACCAAGTTGTTTCGGTGCCACCTTTAACCCTTAGTGGATGGACTGAGCTTCAGTGTGAAGTAAAACAGGTTTGGGGAGGTGGCGGATTGAGCTTCAGTGTGAAGCAGAATTACGCACCACTGTTATGGTAATAATGATTCAAAACAAAGGTGCCAATACTTCTATATGCTATAAATTCACTAATGGTAACTTTTATACAGACGTGAGAGTTAGGCCAGTATCAGTAATGCTTGTGACTTCAAGGGGGATTGTACTGCATCTCTCTCTCTCACACGAGTCTTTTTGTAAATTTGCTTGTAAATATACGAGGGGGTTGCTGTTGTTTTTTGTTTTTGTCTTTTACGATAGTATGTCGGTTGTAAATGTAATTTTACAAAGAAAATTGCAAAGAAATATCAGAAATTTGTTACTGCTTTTGTTTCTTATCTGTTTTGATATTGTGTGAGCAGTAATAATAAGTTTACAAAATCCAAAAAACTTATTTATTAGAAAAAACATATATAAGTTGGTAAAATTTATGATTGTCTTGTAAATGAGGCCCCACAAGGGGTTGTAAATAGTCATTTTCAACTTCTCGTGGAAGGTAGGGAAAATTTTTTAGAATTATTTTATTTATACAGTGTGAATGTACGTGTCATTCTTTCCATTGATGTGATTTTTTTTTTTTTTTTTTTTTTTTTGCCGACCTCAAAGTTTCCCCGGTCTGGGGTGCTGCACATTGATAAATTACGCCGTCCCTTAAGGGTTAAGGGAAGTGATCGCCACAGTTCCACCACCTCTTCCAATGCCAGAAGACTAACTTTTCCTTGTGCCAAATCATTACCTCCTAACCGCTATTTTATCGGTGATTGGGGCCTTTGTTGTCATACTCTGCGTGAAGTGGGGTATTTGTTGTGCACAAAAATATTGTGTGAGTAAACACTCACCGGAAGATCAGCCTGCCGAGGGTGTGGCTGTCCATTTGGTGAAAGAATCTGGAAATGAATAATTGCTATTTCCCTAGTGCTGGGGGCAGCACTTCTTAGGTAGCCAAGCATCTGAAAAGCCTGTAGGTCACAAGCATGTTATGAATTATAATACACAGTGAATGTTTAATTAACAAGTGTGGAGGAAAACTCCCAAAATCCTTGAGAGGATGTTGAGCTGTTATCTGATGCATTTCCTAATTAAGGAAATTGTGACATCAGATATTCCCAAGACGTGGGAACTTGTCACATGACTTCGTAAGTGCATTCGCCGGAAATGTCCAGGTTCTAGTGGAAACGTGTATGTGTGTTTCTTTTGGGCGGAGTCCCAGGGTGGATTAGTTATGGAAACAATGATCATTCGAAGACCAACATTGAACATTATTAGAAGTCTTCAGTGAAGACTTTGTGGTTCGAGATTCATCAATTAAGACTGCGAACATTGTTGTTTGGAGGTAGAAACCACGTTAAATTTCCCAAACTGTAGATTGTTTTTTTCATTTATATATTACCTTTTTTTCAAGCATGTATTGTATTGTGTATACATTATGAGTAACATGGAGGAATTCCCATATCTTTATTTTTATGCATTTCGGGTTAACAAGGGATTTATTTGACTTCTTCAGATGTTTCTCTGAGAAAGAGGTTGAAGATGTACTCATTGGAAATGTGCTGGACTTTGAGAGTTACAGTGTAAAAACTGTAATATGATTGATCTTTTGGGAATTTAATATTCCATTTTATTTCATCTCTTATTTCTTGCAATCTAGTTATGTTAGATTTTGTCAAATAAATTATTTTGGGTAAAGCTTGTTTCACTGTAGACCTGAGAGAGAGAGAGAGAGAGAGAGAGAGAGAGAGAGAGAGAGAGAAAATGCAGAGTGAGTAAGCACAGATATGCACTACCAATAGCCTTTTGATGTGGTCACTATAAATGCTACCAATAGATGGGACGTCTCGACTTTGTAGTAACAGGGAAGCAATGAAATTACCTCTCGACTGAGCAATATATATATATATATATATATATATATATATATATATATATATATATATATATATATATATATATATATATATATAGGGAGTCTCGGCAAAAAGTAAGGCAACTGCCATTACCACGTTCATTATTTACATAATTATTAAATTACAACTTAAAACTGTAAAATCTGCTGTTTCACATACCTGCCGTTCCCCCCCAACACACACACATATACTATATATATATATATATATATATATATATATATATATATATATATATATATATATATATATATATATATATATACATATATATACATATATATATATATATATATATATATATATATATATATATATTGCTCAGTCGAGAGGTAATTTCATTGCTCCCCTGTTACTACAAAGTCGAGACGTCCCATCTATTGGTAGCATTTATAGTGACCACATCAAAAGGCTATTGGTAGTGCATATCTGTGCTTACTCACTCTGCATTTTCTCTCTCTCTCTCTCTCTCTCTCTCTCTCTCTCTCTCTCTCTCTCTCTCTCTCTCTCTATATATATATATATATATATATATATATATATATATATATATATATATATATATATATATATATATATATATATATATATATATATATAAGGCTTATCACCTAATATAGTTGTCCCATTCTTACGGTCAACTGATAAATCGTTGGTGTACCCACTGTGCAGAAAACTCCGTTAATTTAAATCCCATATATAAGACGGTATTCAGCAGCCGTATACGTTTAGATCGGAGGACTTCATAAGGTGACTTACGTCTCAATGGGATTTTAATGACTAATTTGTCTTTTGCGTTGTACTGTATATTTAGTATTATTTATAAAATTTCTTTTATGGAGCTTTATCCGGCTCTTAGCTTTCTTTTTCTCCATTAGTATTAAGGAAAATGTTCATCTCTTCTGGAACTACAATACTGCTCGATGCGTAGTTGAATAGCGACTATTTTTTCATGTTATTATGATGAAACACAGGCTACTTGAAGGAGCAAGATCCCTTACTAGCACAAGGCAAGCTTAAACTAATAACAGCTAAACAAACACCATTGGATCCTCCTTTGCTCGCTACCTGCACTTGACATTTGCCATTGATTGCTACTTACTGTATATCGTGATGTTGATGTGAAAAGGATGGAGGCGATGTACGTAGTTTCCTGATGTACCGACTACAGCAGACCCTTAGATCCTGTTACATAAATGTTTTTATTCTGGCTGCTGTTCTTATTAAGAGTCCCATTTCTTTTGTTCGGTATAAGATAAGATTCTACGGCACCCTTTATTTTACAATTTCTCTCTCTCTCTCTCTCTCTCTCTCTCTCTCTCTCTCTCTCTCTCTCTCTCTCTCTCAGCAAGTGCGCAGTATATCCACCAGATTCTTCTGCTCTTTCTCGAGTGTGAAGATTTTCTTCAATAACCTTATAGAGAACATTCTCCGAACTGAACTTTCTTTTTGTCAGTTGCGAGCCTTGAAGACGGTGAGACAGTGGTAGCCCTCCCTACATTCGGCGGACGATAACTACAATGGTTTTGGGTCTGGGAGAGATCGTAAGACTTCTCCTCTGGTAACGTACAAAACGCCTACTTCCAGAGAAAGATTTCTTATGAATTATACATTAAGGTGCGAGTTCGTTCGACGAACATCAAAGCCATTGCTGGTTACGTTGCGTGATTAAAGATTTTTTTTTTTTTTCATTATTTTTGTTTTTATGGGAAGCATTTCTTATCCCTTGGAGTGTCTTATATGTGATCACGTGTATGGGAATGACATTAATGTATGGGAATAACATTAATGTTTTTTTAGGACTGGTCCGCGGAGGATTTCAAACAAAGGGTTAAGCCATTTTTTGTCGGCTGTCTTTTTTTTCTCAGGACTGGTGTCGTGCGATGTTATGTTAGGTGGTATATGGGCGAGAGTGAATAGCTTTCTTTTGTGTAGCTATTATTGTACCTCCCCCATAAGTCACGTGAGACAAGAAAATCCCACAGAATTTCGACCATGTAAACCACGGCATTGCCGGAGGTTTTCAAATCGTCGCGGGAAACTTTGTGCTACGGCGCAGGCTGACGAAATCTTCCTCCGTGATTGGCTGAAATGAAGGCCGCGCGCAACGAATGAACCAATTGGATATTAGTATACTGACTAACAATGTTAATCATTTTAACATTATCTGTAGAATGTTTTCTACCCCTTTTGTTATCAAGGGTGTTATTTATGGTTAGTGTCATCTTATCAAACATGGATATCGTGACATTTTGAGAGAGCCTTTTGTCAGCAGCAAAGCTTGCATAACTTGATCGAATGAAGGGAAGACAATAGGAGTACTTCTTAGCCTTTGAAGAGGACAATACTCAGACAAACAAAACTAAGGGGGCAAACACTCATTGTCCTTTCAAGTGATACAGGAAAGAGGTGGGATTACCCGCTACTTTTCCTCAGTTTCTCGTATTTCCTCTCCTGCTTTTCCTAGCCTGGCGGTTCCTTTCTTCGCTCTCTGTTTGGGCACCAATATTATCCTTTCCCAGCCTACTTTGGACGTCTTTCCGTTGTCTTAGTAATGTCGGTAGTGTTTTTATTGGTGGTTTTTTTTTTTTTTTTTTTTTTTTTTTTTTTACAAATATTTGTTTCTCAGCATGGAAAGACAGCATCGAATTTGAAACAAAATGAATGAAAGCTCCAAAGCACCGCTTTATGTTACTCCAATGCCTTTACACTCCAGACCAACGAGAACCGAAAAATGAGTGTCATTCATGTTCTTTTTGACAAACTTTCGTTTTAGTTCTGTTATGACTGGGTTAAGAGATTTCCACGTGGCCAGTAGTTTTATTATTATTATTATTATTATTAATTATTATTATTATTATTATTATTATTATTATTATTATTATTATTATTATTATTATTATTGTTGTTGTCAGAATACAAATGGTAGAAAATGAAATTCTGGAGGAACATAAATTGATTTCTATGTAGAGTTTTTTACCTTTTTGTCGCCCTATGAAGGAGGTGGGATAGACATTACTGATAAAGATAAGGAGGCATAAGAGTTGAGTAAGAGGCTCTAAAATGTTCTCTCGTCCTGTTGTTGCCATCACAACGGTGTGGCTTCATCCCCATCACAAGAACAAAGTTTCAAACCTCTCTGAGTTCATGGCCTCGTTCCTGGAAGGAAAAAGAGAGGAAATAGTGGATTGAGGTATGTACAGTTGTAGTGCAAGTTTACTTTTTGTAAACATGAAAATGACAATTATTTTAAAACCAGTTTACAAGGAAAGCTGACAGTACTCGGGTATGAGTGAGGCTTTTCATTTTCCATTTAAAGAGACAGGACACTTGTACGAGAAAATGTATGTCCTCATGAAAGACTCGGCCTCAAAAAATATAAAAAAATCCTTTAGGCCTATAATAACAAGATTAAAATAGATCATTCCTCGGGAAAAAGACCGTGTTTCATAAAATGCACCAAACATAATGATACATAAAATAACAGAATAGACCTATTAGTGTTCTTTGCTGCTTCATAGCTGAGCTGCATAAGTAAAATTAGTGTAACCCAGTTAACTTTCTTCAAGCGAATCACTTAGGTTTACATTTTGTTGTGGTAGAACGCAACCCATTCATCTGTTTTTCTGCTGTTAATAGTAAGGGAATTCACTTGAAATAAATTACCACTGATGAGTCTGACCGCCAAAACTTGCGTGTCCGGTGGGAGTTTCCAGAGCTTAGCATACGCTCCCCTATCGTTGATATTAATGCTTTTGAAGCTGGTGAAGTAATACGCGTATATCAGCGTGATATTTTAGTGTTTGGCGCCGGGTTGCTAAGTTCAAATATACCACTTGCTGCAGAAATTGATCTTGAGTTCTGGCCATCGCATTACTTTCTTTTCCCATATATTCTTGTTATTTTCCATAAACAAGGTTCAGTCCTTTAATATATATATATATATATATATATATATATATATATATATATATATATATATATATATATATATATATATATATAGAGGAGCCTCGATGGCTCGGTTGGTAGAAGCAGCAACCTCAGACTTCATAGAAGTCTATGGCGAGGGTTCAATCCCCGCAGCCAACCAGTCAGAGAAAGCGGACACTTTGCTATCCGTATAGACACCCCAGGATTACGTCTGTAATCAACGGATAGGTTTGCTGAAAGCAAATGGGTGTTACAGGCTAATACACACATAAACAAAGCCGCTCCAACATCTTCTAAAAACATAACAGACACCTCACACGTCTCGAACTGTCGACCTACCCGCCCAGTTCTCCTCGCTGCTGGGAGAAAGGGAGCTGGGGATTTGGTAACATGTACACATTCGCTACCGGGGTCTAAGCGATGTCAGGCAGGGCAGCCGATCGAGGCTACGGCCTACCCCACCGCCAAATCAAAGTCCTTCAAAAGAAGGCATCGTGCCTACCCATATAAAAATGGGAAAAAAAAGCACGTAAAAAAAAAAAAAATATATATATATATATATATATATATATATATATATATATATAACCAACGAATTCTGGCCAGAATTCTTTATCCACCAAGTTTGTGGTGCACATTCCAGTCAGAGAATATTAGAATAGAACTTGGCCAAAGGCCAAGGGCTGGACCTATGAGGTCATTCAGCACTGAAAAGGAAATCAACAGTAAGAAGGTTCGAAAGGTGTAACAGTAGGGAAACGTTGCAGTTGCACTATAAAACAATTGCTAGGAGAGGGTGGAAAGTCAGATGGGAGAAAGAGCATGAACGGCGGTGCAGTAAAAGGAATGAGCGAGATTGCAGCTAGGGGCACCACGTGAGTCCCACTGACGCACTACCCTCCTACGGATGAAATCCAGCAGAGAACTGTCACGAAATCGTTACAGCAATCACCTGACAATCGGTTGGAAGAACTTCAGGTGATTCCATCAGTTCACTCGTTCTGGTGAGTAGACTGACTCCGCCCATAAACTGTCGTCTACACGTAATTTTTAACGCCGGATTCGATGAACTAACAGAAGAACTGACAGGTAAACCTGATCGTGAATACCCGGCCTGAAGTACCTTCGACCACGGATAAAGGATCAGTCAGTCAGATTTCTTCTTCTTCTTCTTCTTCTTCTTCTTCTTCTTCTTCTTCTTCTTCTTCTTCTTCGTGTTGTTAATAATATCGTTAATTTTGCTGTTACATTGTCCTTCCTCTTCTTCAATGTCCCGTTTCTCCCAAGGTGTTGGCGATGATGGACTTTCAATCTTTTCTGTTTTAACCATCCGTTGTATTATTTTGCATTATATGTTTTTCTTGGCGGTATTTCATAGTCGCTCACCATTGCTAGTCTTAGTAATTAGTGTCATCGTATTTCGATATGCAATCGTTTTTACATCTCCAGTTCATAATCAGTTTATTTCGTCATCTAGAAAGTTTTCATGAAAGCTTCTTGTTTCAAGGAACAAAACCTAATATAGATTTATGTCTTTACCCTCATTACCTTCGAAGACCTTCATTGCCCTTTAGAGAAGATTTTGTTTAGTTTTCAGAAGGCTGTTGCTCACACAACGGATGCTATATATAGTTTTCTGTCAAGTGAGTTGTATCACTGTAGTGGAGCCAGGGGCTTTGCGTAGAGCTAAAAGCGAAATCGGTAATTTATGAGAGCTTGACCTTAATAGGATCAGGCTCTGTAGTTTTTTGGTCATTCAGTGCCTTGAAATGGAAAGGAAGAGATTAAAGGACTAGTTTAGATCATTTGCTAAGGATGTACATATTATATATATATATATATATATATATATATATATATATGTGTGTGTGTGTGTGTATATATATGTATATATATATATATATATATATATATATATATATATATATATATATATATATATATATATATATATATTAGAGGTTTAAATGACATGACGTGCAAATGCGGTCTATTCCTAAAATTTCGTGAGCAATCTTCAAGTGATAAAATATGACCGTATTTACTGTTTCTTAAAAAGATGGAAGATAAATGTAGAATATTTTTCACGCAGTTTATTACCAAGGACTATACTGCACATGGATGTCATTTTGAACACGTCTGTATTTTGAACAATACCACACTTTGACAACGGTGCATGTAGGTTAGTTCAATCTGATAAGCCAGCTAAGCAAATAGTTATGTCATGGAGGCTAATGGCGATCGTGTGATCCTGCTTTCAGATGTCACCCCGTTCAGTCATTCGTTTGTTCTTGGGCAGACTGACGTGTTACATATATAAAAGGAAGGACTTCCATATGGGCTTGATGGGATAGAACATCGCTGGATTCATCTTTCTTCCATAATTAGGAACTGTGGGCTGTTTTCTTCGTGCTATAGTTTTAAATTTAAATCGTAACATTGACGGATATGAATGATATCAAACAGAAGGTGGCAGTTGCGGAAGAAATTTTCTTTATTGTTGTAAAGGAAGTAAAAGGATTAGAAAGACAGGTTAAAATGTTTTGAGTTATTAAGTAACACGGGGAGAGTGGAAAATTAAAACGGGGGAAAATGCGCAGAAGTCACAAGCTTTACAAAGGAAAAGGAACGTTTGGAGTGTGGAAAATTCTGGGTCGACGATACTCTTAGTATTGCAGAGTCTATAGTTGTTAACATACAGGTAACTCGTTTTTAATTTTTTTTTTTTTCAAATCATTACAGACGCTTCATTCCTACAATACAATGCTACTATTTAAAGTTAATCGTACTTTCATTGAGTTGTTTTAATTTCATAGCTGTCAGTTTAGGGACGTTATTGGATAACCCTCCTCCGTTATTTTCCCCTAAACGATGATGGTGGCTTTTGGTTGCAACGCCGAAGAGTATAATTCAGAAGTATTAGTAGGAGAGGAGGACAGAGGAGAGCTGGATAGATATCTCAAAAAAAGGCATTAGAAAGGAAGCACCTTAATATTCAGCAGGCACCCGACTTTGTAAGTTAGAGGCGAATGACGCAGTGTGTACAGTACTGTATATGGGGTTCTATGCAATGCTAATGACCTTCTGTGTAAGCATGGGAAATAGATAATGATGTGTAAGTTTTACTACACAGGGCATTCACCCACGATTCAGCGGTGGAAGCATGACTGTGGCAGAGACCTGTATGTTGTTGTATTTGGATCCACATCCAGTAAGGGGAGTGGCTTAATGTTGAATAAGCCGCAGATATCATTTATTCTCGAATTCACTATTCCCTGGGATAACACTCAAGGGGAATTTTAATTTGTAAGTGCTTCTGGGCCGGCCAGGATTCGAACCATGGTCTGATTTGGAAACAACGATAGGCACTGTGTATTCGTGCGTGTTATTGTACAATAGCTAGACCTTGGGTTTCAGTAGAAACTCATTGCATAACGGTTTTACACTGTATGTGATACAAGGCCTGAAATCTATAACTACTTGGCCATGAGGCTCAAAGGAACTATGCAATCCTGACTGGTCACGAAGTCCCGTTTTCAGTCCAAAAAATAAGAAGACTTGGAAGATTCATTCCTCTTTTGACTTCTGGCCATCATCATATCAAACCAGCCGTGGACATGAGACAAGATTATGCGTACCCCGAATAGGTCGTACCTGTTTTACCCATAAATTTCTTTTTAAGGGAAGTGGTCCACAAATATGCGAACCCTGCCAAGTTCAGCTGACATGGGGAACATATTTCGGTGAACGCTGCTAACCATAAGGAACAAATAAAAAATTGACGATGATATAGATTTTTCTTTTCGCGTGTTTTTGTGAGGTATTCAGTAAATTTTATAAAAAGTCGTTTTTAAAGTTTAGCTTTTTATTGATCAGTTTCGGGACCTCTCCTTATAATGATGCAAATTTTTCCAGGCAATGAACTGAAAAGCTTTTATGGGCAGGGGTTTCAGATCGAACCTTTGTATCTGGGTGGATCAGTCAATCCATCAAAACCTCTTTTTACTTTATTCCACGTTTCATGCCGTTACCTTTTTTTTTTTAGTATATACCATGCAGCCAAGACCTTAAAATTATGTTCCTTGATTGTAATCATATGACCATTTACTTTGGTTTGTTTTAAGAACTGTTTCGTGGCGGTCTTCGGTGTTTTGTGTTTTGTGCATTTTGTTGAGATTAGTTGGAATGGTATGTAAGTCTGTCTTTGTGTATATCAAGTGAATTGGAAAAAAAACCAGGTTTATTTTAATTGTCTGATCCGGTTGCTTTCGTAGTTTTCTTTACTTAACATAGTCCGTAAATATTTTTCGTTTTATACTAAATAAATATTGGGGTACAACTAATTTATACCTTCTGATTGATAAAGTTAAGTAACCTTCACATATTTTACGTGATAATGGCAAGGCCCCTAATCAATATCATAAACCGGAGATTTTTAAAACTATTTGGGATAGATGAATGGCAGCAGTCAAAGAAAGCGAGTGGTACATATGTTTTTGCATAAGCTTCTGAGAAGGAGAAAGAAGGCGTCCTCAGTCTAGATCACCTGCTGCAGAAAAATAATAAATAAGGAAATTCTTTTGGATATCTCCTCTAAACTAATAATAAAGCAAGAAACAGACGGCTTACAGAACTGGTTAGGTAGAACGAGTGTCAGAGAAGTGGTGGGTAAAAGGGGAAGAGTTCTTGAGGACTCTGAAGGCATCAGCACAGCTAACTCACAGGTTAAGTCATTCGAAATAGGAATGCGAAGTTGGACACGTACCACTTAAAAAATGGACACTAAAAGATTTGAAAAGGATTGATGGATTTTTTCTGAGGGAGATAAAATCTAGTTAAAATTTTGGAAATGGGCAGTGTAGTTCTCTTAGTTAAAATTTGGAAATGGGCGGTGTAGTTCTCCTAGTTAAAATTTTGGAAATTAGCAGTGTGGTTCTACTGGTTTGAAGATGGGCAGTGCGGTTCTCTAAGTAAAATTCTGGAAGTGGGCAGTATGGTTCTCTAGGGAAAATTCTGGAAGTGGACAGTGCGGTTATCCTAGTAAAAATTTTAGAAGTGGACTGTGCGATTCTATTAGCTAAAATATTGGAAATGGGCAGTGTGGTTCTCATAGCTATAATTATCGAATTGGGCAGCATGGTTTTGCTTGAAATTTGGAGAGGGCCAGCGCGATTCTCCTAACTAAAATTTTGGAAATGACCAGAGTAGTTCTCTTGGTTAAAATTTTGGAAATAAACAGTGTCGTTCTCCTAGCAAAAATTTTGGAAATGAGCAGTGTGGTTCTCCTAGTTAAAAATTAGGGAATGGGCAGTGTGGTTCTCCTAGTTAAAATTTTAGAAATGAGCAGTGTGGTTCTCCTGGTTAAAATTTTGGAAACGGGCGTCGTGGTTCTCCTAGTTAAAATTTTTGAAATGGGCTGTGTGGTTCTCCTAGATAAAATTTTGGAAATGAGCAGGGTTCTCGTAGGTAAAATTGTGTAAATGGGCAGTGTGGTTTTCCTAGGTAAAATTTTGGAAATGAGCGGTGTTGTTCTCCTAGTTAAAATTTAGGGAATGGACAGTGTGGTTCTCCTAGGTAAAATTTTGGAAAAGGGCAGTGTGGTTCTCTTAGTTAAAATTTTGAAATGGGCCGTAAGGTTCTCCTAGTTAAAATTTTGGAAATGGGCATTGTGGTTCTCCTAGATAAAATTTTGGAAGTGGGCATTGTGGTTCTCCTAGTTAAAATTTTGGAAGTGGGCAATGTGGTTCTCCTAGTTACAATATTGGAAATGGGTAGTGTGGTTTTCCTAGTTAAAATTGTGTAAATGGGCAGTGTGGTTCTCCTAGTTACAATATTAGAAATGGCATTGTGGTTCTCCTAGTTAAAATTTTGGAAAAGGCCAGTGTGGTTCACCTAGTTAAAATTTTGGAAACGGAAGTGTGGCTCTCCTAGTTAAAATTTTGGAAACGGGCATTGTGCTTCTCCTAGTTAAAATTTTGGAAATGGGTACTATTGTTCTCCTAGTTAAAATTTTGGAAATGGGCGGTGTTGTCCAGTTAGTTAAAATTTTGGCAATGGGTAGTGTGGTTCTCCTAGTTAAAATTTAAACATGCAGTGTCGTTCTCGTAGTTCAAATTTTGAAAATGGGCAGTGTGGTTCTCCTAGTTAAAATTTTGGAAATGGGCAGTGTGGTTCTCCTAGTTAAAATTATGAAAATGGGCAATGTGGTTCTCCAAGTTGAAATTTAAGAAATGGGCAGTGTGGTTCTTATAGTTAAAATTTTGGAAGTTGGCAGTATGGTTCTCCTAGTTAAATTTTTGGAAATAGGCAGTGTGGTTCTCCTAGATAAAAATTTTGGAAATGGGTAGTGTGGTTCTCCTAATTAAAATTTTGGAAATGGGCATTGTGGTTCTCCTAGATAAAATTTTGAAAATGGGCAGTGTGGATTTCCTAGATAAAATTTTAGAATAGTTAATGTGGTTCTCCTAGTTAAAACTTCGGAAATGGGCAGTGTGGTTATTCTAGTTAAAATTTTTAAAATGGGAAGTGTGGTTTTGCTAGATAAAATTTTGGAAATGGGTAGCGTGGTTCTCTTAGTTAAAATTTTGGAAATGGGTATTGTGGTTCTCCTAAATAAAATTTTGGAAATGGGCTGTGTGGTTCTCCTTGTTAAAATTTTGGAAATAGGCAGTATGGTTCTCCTAGTTAAATTTTTGGAAATAGGCAGTGTGGTTCTCCTAGATAAAATTTTGGAAATGGGTAGTCTGGTTCTCCTAATTAAAATTTTGGAAATGGGTAGTGTAGTTCTCCTCATTAAAATTTTGGAAATGGGCATTGTGGTTCTCCTAAATAAAATTTTGGAAATGGGCAGTGTGGGTCTCCTGGATAAAATTTTAGAAATGGTTCTCCTAAGTAAAATTTCGAAAATAGGCAGTGTGATTATCCTAGTTAAAAATTTTAAAATGGGAAGTGTGGTTTACCTAGATAAAAGTTTGGAAATGGGTAGTGTGGTTCTCTTAGTTAAAATTTTGGAAATGGGTAGTATGGTTCTCTTAGGTAAAATTTCAAAAATGGCCAGTGTGGTTCTCCTGGATAAAATTTCAAAAATGGCCAGTGTGGCTCCCGTAGTTAAAATTTTGGAAATGGGCAGTGTCTTTCTGAAAGGGGAATTTTTCGAAATAGGCAGTGTGGTTCTCCTAGTTGAAATTTTGGAAATGGGCAGTGTGGTTCTCCTAGTTAAAATTTTGGAAATGGGCAGTGTTGTTCTCCTACTTAAAATTTGGAAATGGGCAATGTGGTTCTGCTAGTTAAAATTTTGGAAAATGGCAGTGTGGTTCTCGAAGTTGAAATTTAAGAAATGGGCATTGTGGTTCTTCTAGTTAAAATTTTGGAAGTAGGCAGTATGGTTCTCCTAGTTAAATTTTTGGAAATGGGCAGTGTGGTTCTCCTAGATAAAATTTTGGAAATGGGTAGTGTGGTTCTCCTAATTAAAATTTTGGAAATGGGTAGTGTGGTTCTCTTAATTAAAATTTCGAAAATGGGCATTGTGGTTCTCATAGATAAAATTTTGGAAATGGGCAGTGTGGTCCTCCTAGATAAAATTTTAGAAATGGTTAATGTGGTTCTCCTAGTTAAAACTTCGGAAATGGGCAGTGTGGTTATACTAGTTAAAATTTTTAAATGGGAAGTGTGGTTTTGCTAGATAAAGTTTTGGCAATGGGTAGCGTGGTTCTCTTAGTTGAAATTTTGGAAGTGGATATTGTGGTTCTCCTAAATAAAATTTTGGAAATGGGCTGTGTGGTTCTTCTAGTTAAAATTTTGGAAATATGCAGTATTGTTCTCCTAGTTAAATTTTTGGAAATAGGCAGTGTGGTTCTCCTAGATAAAATTTTGGAAATGGGTAGTCTGGTTCTTATAGTTAAAATTTTGGAAATGGGTAGCGTGGTTCTCTTTGTTGAAATTTTGGAAATGGGTATTGTGGTTCTCCTAAATAAAATTTTGAAAATGGGCTGTGTGGTTCTCCTAGTTAAAATTTTGGAAATAGGCAGTATTGTTCTCCTAGTTAAATTTTTGGAAATAGGCAGTGTGGTTCTCCAAGATTAAATTTTGGAAATGGGTAGTCTGGTTCTCCTAATTAAAAGTTTGGAAATGGGTAGTGTGATTCTCCTCATTAAAATTTTGGAAATGGGTATTGTGGTTCTCCTAGAAAAAATTTTGGAAATGGGCAGTGTGGTTCTCCTAGATAAAATTTTAGAAATGATTAATGTGGTTCTCCTTGGTAAATTTTCGAAAATAGGCAGTGTGGTTATCCTAGTTAAAATTTTTAAAATGGGGAGTGTGGTTTTCCTAGATAAAATTTTGGAAATGGGTAGTGTGGTTCTCTTAGTTAAAATTTTGGAAATGGGTAGTGTGGTTCTCTTAGATAAAATTTCAGAAATGGACAGTGTGGTTCTCGTAGTTAAAATTTTGGAAATGGGCAGTGTCTTTCTGAAAGGGAAATTTTTCGAAATAGGCAGTGTGGTTCTCCTAGTTGAAATTTTGGAAATGGGCAGTGTGGTTCTCCTAGTTAAAATTTTGGAAATAGGCAGTGTGGTTCTCCTAGGTAAAATTTTGGAAATGGGTAGTGTGGTTCTCCTGGGCAAAATTTTGGAAATGGGCATTGTTGTTCTCCTAGTTAAATTTTGGAAATGACAGTGTGGTTCTCCTAGTTAAAATTTGGAATTGGGCTGGGTTGTTCAGGTAGTTAAAATTTTGGAAATAGGCAGTGTGATTCTCCTAGTTAAAATTTTGTAAATGGGCATTTTAGTTTTCCTAGGTAAAATTTGGAAATGGGCAGTGTGGTTCTCCTAGTTAAAATTATGTAAATGGACAGTGTGGTTCTCCTAGTTGGAACTTTGGAAATGGGCAGTGTTGTTCTCCTAGTTGAAATTTTGATTATGGGCTGTGTTGTTCTCGTAGTTCAAATTCTGGAAATGGGCAGTGTGGTTCTCTTAGTTAAAATTTTGTAGGTGGACAGGTTGGTTTTCTAGCGAAAATTTTGTAAGTGGGCAGTGCAGTTATTTGGAAATGGACTATGCAATTCTCTTAGCTAAAATTTTGGAAATGGAAGTATGGTTCTCATAGCTATAGTATTCGAATTGGCCAGCATGCTTTTGCTTGGAGTTTTGGAAATGGACAGTGCGTTCTCCTATCTAAAATTTTGGAAATGAGCAGAGTGGTTTTCCTTGTTAAAATTTTGGAAATGGGCAGTACAGTTCTCTTTGCTAAAATTTTGGAAATGAGCAGTGTGGTTCTCCTAGTTAAAATTTTGGAAATGGGCAGTGTGGTTCCCCTTGTTAAAATTCTGGAAATTGGCAGTTTGGTTCTCCTAGTTAAAATTTTGGAAATGGGCAGTGTGGTTCTCCTAGTTAAAACTTTGGAAGTGGGCAGTGTGGTTCTCTTAGTTAAAATATGGGCTTTGTGGTTCCTCTAGTTAAAATTTTGAAAATGGGCAGTGTTGTTCTTCTAGTTCAAATTTTGGAAATAGGCATTGTAGTTCGACCATAGTCAAATAAAAAAGAGTACGAACATGTAGTATGTTTTAGACGATGCCACTTTTCTCAGATTTGATCCATAAAACCTTGACCTAAGTTGGGATATCGTGAAGATGTGGCAGAAACTTTGCCACATCATCCTTATACCAGGTCAAAAACGGTTAACAGCTTGGCACTATTGTTATGAGTATCTAACCGTGATGGCATAAAATGAGCGAAAAACTGAAATTTGATGACAAGTAGAGAATGATTTACAGTTAAAAACAAATTACAGTAAATTAAAAATTGAATTTATACATTAAACGTTTTGATGACGGTAGGATAAGGATGGTTTCGTTTATAATCATCTAAATGAATTATACATATACCCAATATCTAGCCCAGAATCACTGATGGAAATAAATGATACAATTTGATAACAAAAATCTATTCTTGGCTCCTCAAGTCATAGCAAATTGTAAATTAAGTCGGCCTTTTCCCGGAATGGTCTCTCTTTTCTAGGCATCCCAAGGGAGGGGTAGGTAGGATTTTACGACCGGATTAAAGAATCCCCAAGTGAGGGATGCAGATTAACTGTAGTCGGTTTATAAGTCAGGAAGAAATTTTGCAACATAGCTAATAACAGCCATGTTCTTAGTTATTTTGGTTTGACTACAGTTAAAATTTTGGAAATGGGTAGATCAATACTCCTAGCTAAAATCCTTAGAAATGAGCATATTAGATCTCTTAGTTAAAATTTAGGTATTGGGCAGTGGGATTCACCGAGTTAAATTAATAGAAATGGGCAGTGCAGCTTTCTTAGTTAAAAATTTTGGAAATTGGCAGCATAGTCTTAGTTAAATAGAAATGGACATTGCAATTCTCCTAGTAAAACTTTTACAAATAGACAGTGCACTTTTCGTAGGTAAAATTTTAGAATTGGCAGTGATTTTTCTTGTTAAAATTTTAGAAATGGGCAGAGTGGTTCTCCTACTTAAAATTTTGGAAATAGGCAGTGTGGTTCGCCTTGTTAAAATTTTAGAAATGGGCAGTGTGGTTCTCCTAGTTAAAATTTTGGAAATGGGAAGTGTTGTTCTCCTAGATAAAGTTTGGAAATAGGCTGTGTGGTTCTCCTAGTTAAGGTTTTGGAAACAAGAAGTGTCGTTTTCCTAGATAAAATTTTTGAAATGGGTAATGTGGTTCTCCAAGTTATAATTTCAGAAATGGGCAGTGCAGTTTACATAGTTGAAATTTAGGAAATGGGCAGTGTGGTTCTCCTAGGTAAAATTTTAGAAATGGGCAGTGGTTCTCCTAAACTGTTTTTTTTACCGAGGCGCATTAGCACTCTCTGGCAGGGGTGCCCTTTTAGCTAGGAAAAGTTTCCTGCTAGCTGATTGGTTGCAAGTATTTTGTCCGAATAGCATCATTGTTTTCAAATAATTACCAAGTAATGTGAATCGAAACTTATTTACTAACCTAAATTTCTCCATCAGATATATGTTTTGTCAATAAATAATGTTAACGAATAACGAGATTATAAAGTATTGTGCTGGTAAGTTTAAATTTAATAACAACACCCGCCGAAGTCAACGACAGGAGCTTATTTTCGGATGCACGCTGCATATTTTTTTTACTTTTCACATATTTTAACACCAATTGGGATAAATTACACTAAGCATAAGAAAAACATGTTATTATAAACTTTCTTTGAATACCAGAATCTACTAAAAACATGGAATTAATAAAACTCGCCACTGGTGAAAACTTCCGGGGAGGTAAAATGAACAGCCTATGGCGGCCTGGCGGGAAAGCTATCCCAGCTGATTCCCATTGCAGCATTTTCCTGATTTATGTCATTACAGCTTTTTCCTGGTTTATTTAAGTGTTGAAATCAGTGTTATGGTATTGAGATTACGTTAATGGCTATATCTGCAATTGAATAGTTTCTACGCTTCTTTTTGTAGGTGCACACTAATATATAAAAATATATTTCGCAGAAATTAACAACTTACTCTTTCGTGTAAGTTACAGCAGACAATGCGAGATAAGAAAACTTTTTCATTTTCTTATTTTGCGTTCTGTTCAGGACACCTATAGGGTTAACACGAGTTTCTGCGGATATTTTGAGATGTAAAAGAATATGTGACTGAGTAAAAAAGTACTATACACATACATTTTAAGCATTAGTAGGCTATAGGCGTCTACTGTCAAATACCGAGGCGGGGATGGAAGGGAGGGAGAGGGGTATCGCGGTTGTAACTCTGTGAAATTATGAATTCGTTTAATTGTGATTTTTATGCAATTTATGGAACACTACAGTATCCCCAAATCGAAAATAGTGCTATTAATAGACTCTATACCTTTACGACAAAATTAGCAAACCCTTCCTATACGGACTTACATCATAGGCCTACATACACCTAGCCTAATTTATATCAAGCATCAGCTACTGTTTACTGTTACTCCTTACCTTAAAGAGTTAAGCAAAATTTATTGCAATTGTCAAAAAAATGGTGTAAGACACACAGACATAGGCTAGCCTAGTTTGAAATGTGTGCAAGAAATAAAGCCATAATAAGGGAAGCAAATTATTATTATGTAAAAGAAAAAATAGCGTCTTCATATTATTTTATCGTCATATTTATCATAATGATATAACAAAAGGCTTCAGCACAAAAGCCTATAAAAGATGATATGTATCTGAAAATTTATCTTGCCCATCAACATTTGCTGGCATGTGGATACCATATGAATAACTAGGCCTACCTGTCTAGGTAATTTTATCTAAATTTTATCTAAAGCCACAGGCAGTTCCTTTTACCTCCCCGGAAGTTTTCACCAATAGCGAGTTTTATTAATTCCATGTTTTTAGTAGATTCTGGTATCCAAAGAAAGTTTATAATAACATGTTTTTCTTATGCTTAGTGTAATTTATCCCGATTGGTGGTAAAATATGTGAAAAGTAAAAAAAATTATGCAGCGTGCATCCGAAAACAAGCTCCTGTCGTTGACTTCGGCGGGTGTTGTTATTAAATTTAGACTTACCGGCACAATACTTTATAATCTCGTTATTCGTTAACATTATTTATTGACAAAACATATATCTGATGGAGAAATTTAGGTTAGTAAATAAGTTTCGATTCACATTACTTGGTAATTATTTGAAAACAATGATGCTATTCGGACAAAATACTTGCAACCAATCAGCTAGCAGGAAACGTTTCCGAGCTAAAAGAGCACCCCTGCCAGAGTGCAAATGTGTCTCGGTAAAAAGAACAGAGTATAGTTAAAATTTTGGAAATAGGCAGTGTGGTTCTCATTGTTAAAATTTTAGAATTGGGTGGTGTGGTTCTCCTAGGTAAAATTTTGGAAATGGGAAGTGTCGTTCTCCTAGATAAAATTTTGGAAATGGGTAATGTTGTTCTCCTAGTTAAAATTTTGGAAATGGGAAGTGTTGTTCTCCTTGATAAAATTTTGGAAATGGGTAGTGTGGTTCTCCTAATTGTAATTTTAGAAATGGGCAGTGTGGTTCTCCTTGTTAAAATTTCAGAAATGGGCAGTGCAGTTTACATAGTTGAAATTTTGGAAATGAGCAGTGTGGTTCTCCTAGGTAAAATTTTGGAAATGGGCAATGTGGTTTTCCAAGTTAAATTTTCAGAAATGGGCAGTGTGGTTCTCCTATTTAAAATTTTGGAAATGTGCAGTAAAGTACTCCTAGATATAATTTTGGAAATGGGCAGTCTAGTTCTCCTATTTAAAATTTTGGAAATGGGCAGTGTGGTTCTCCTATTTAAAATTTTGGAAATGGGAATTGTGGTTCTTCTAGATAAAATTTCGTAAATTCGTAGTTTGGTTCTCCTAGTTAAAATATTAGAAATGGGAAGTGTGGTTCTTCTAGATAAAAATTTCGTAAATTCGTAGTTTGGTTCTCCTAGTTAAAATATTAGAAATGGGTAGAGTTCTCCTGGTTAAAATTTTGGAAATGGGTAGTGTGGTTCTCCTGGTAAAAGTTTGGAAACGGGCAGTGCGGTTCTCCTAGATAAAATTTTGGAAATGGGAAGTGTGGTTCTCCTAGTTAAAATTTTGAAAATGGCCAATGTAGTTCTCTTAGATAAAATTTTGGAAATGGGCAGTGTGGTTCTTCTAGTTAATATTATTTGAAAATGGGCAGTGTGGTTCTCCTATTTAAAATTTTGGAAATGAGAATTGCAGTTCTTCTTGATAAAATTTTGTAAATTGGTAGTTTGGTTTTCCTAGTTAAAATTTCAGAAATGGGCAGTGTTGTTCTCCTAGTTAAAATTTTGGAAATGGGTAGTGTGGTTCTCTTAGTTAACATTTCAGAAATGGGCAGTGTTGTTCTCCTGGTTAAAATTTTGGAAATGAGCAGTGTGGTTCTCGTAGAAAAAAATTTTAGAAATGGGCTGGTTGGTTCTCCTAGTTAAAATTTCAGAAATGGCCAGTGTTGTTCTCCTAGTTGAAATTTTGGAAATGAGCAGTGTGGTTCTCCTAGATAAAATTTTCGAAATGGTCAGGTTGGTTCTCCTAGTTAAAGTTTTGGAAATGGGCAGTGCGGTTTTCCTAGGTAAAATTTTGGAAATGGGAAGTGTGATTCTCTTAGGTAAAATTTTGGAAATGGGCAGTGTGGTTCTTCTTTGAAAAATTATGGAAATGGGTAATGTGGTTCTCCTAGGTAAAAATTTGGAAATGGGCATTGTGGTTCTCCTAGTTAAAATTTTGGAAATGGGCAGTGTGGTTCTCCTAAGTAAAATTTTGGAAATGGGCAGTGTGGTTCTCCTAGATGAAATCTTGGAAATAAACGGTGTGGTTCTCCTAGTTGAAATTTTGGAAATGGGCAGTGTGGTTCTTGTAGCTAAAATTCTGGAAATGAGCACTGTTGTTCTCCTAGGTAAAATTTTGGAAATAGGGAGTGTGGTTCTTCTGGGCAAAATTTTGGAAATGGGCAGTGTGGTTCTCCTAGATAAAATTTTGGAAATGGGAAGTGTGCTTTTCCTTGTTAAAATTTTGGAAATGGGAGGTGTGGTTTTCCTAGTTAAAATTTTGGAAATGGGAAGTGTGGTTTTCCTAGTTAAAATTTTGGAAACGGAAAGAATTTAGGCAGAATGAAGAAATGTTGCCATAGGAGAAAACTGCACAATAAAAGAATAGGAATGAAAGAATGTTGAAGAAGCACAGTAATAATGCAGAAAGAAAAGAGGCAGAATGAGAAAGCGCTGTCATAGGAATAAAAAACTGCGAAATTAAAGAATAGGAATGTTGGAGAGGCACAGGAACATATGTAGTACAGAAAGAAAAGAGCCAGATTGAGGAAATGTTGCGTTGGGAATAGAAAACTGCGCAATAAATGAATAGGTATGAAGGAATGTTGGAGAATTGCAGGAATATAGATAATACAGAAAGAAATGATGCAGAATGAGAAAATGTTGCCTTAGGAATAGAAAACTGCCCCATGAAAGTATAGGAATGAAGGAATGTTGGATAAGCACAGAAATATATACATATATATAAATGGATGTATGTATGTGTGTATGTTCCACATACACTCTGAAACGCATTGAGCAATTTCAACCAAACTTGGTACACATGTGACTTACTATCTGGAGAAGAACACTGTGGGTGTAAGACATCACCAGCATCAAAGGGCACCAAAGGGGGTGGAGGTGGAAGGGCTTCCCTAAAACGGGGATGGTTCTGTCAGTGAAACGGGCTGGTTATGCCCGTAGACTTAATAACTTTACGAATTTATCATCCTAATTTAGGTATACATATGACTGACTATCTGGAAAAAAATACCGTGGGGGTAAGACATCAATGATACCAAAGGGGGTGGGGGGTGGGAAGGGAGGGAGAGAGAGAGAGAGAGAGAGAGAGAGAGAGAGAGAGAGAGAGAGAGCGAGGGGAAGTGAGAGAGAGAAAGTAGAATGGGTGTTAAGGAGAAGAAAGAGGAAAAGAGACAGGGAAGGTTGGAGAGAGAAAGAGAGAGAGTGAGACCTTACCTTACCTTAGACCTTACAGTTAGTTCGGGAAAGAAGCGAGAGGGAGAGAGTAGAAGGGGTGCTAAGGAGAAGAAAGAGGGAAAGAGACAGGGATGGTTGGAGAGAGAGAGAAGGAGAGGAAGTGAGAGAGAGAGAGTAGAGGGGGGTGTTATGGAGAAGAAAGAGGGAAAGAGCCAGGGAGGGTTATAAACTGAGAGAGAGAGTGAGAAAAGAAAGTGGGAAAGAGAGAGAGAGAGAAAGAGGAAGTGAGAGAGAGAGAGAGTAGAGGGGGGTGTTATGGAGAAGAAACAGGGAAAGAGTCAGGGAGGGTTATAGACTGAAAGAGAGAGAGAGAGTGAGAAAAAGAAAGAGTGGGAGAGAGAGAGACAGAGACAGAGAGAAAGGGGAAGTGAGAGAGAGATTAGAGGGGGCTGTTTAGGGAGGAGAAATATGGGAAAAGTGAGAGAGAGAGAGAGAGAGAGAGTTTATTGGTTGTCATTCAGAGTTTTCCCGGCAGCGCCGGGTTGTCAGCTAGTAGATAATAGGAAAGAAAAGAGGCAGAATGAGGAAGTGTGGCCTTAGGAATAGAAAACTGCGCAACAAAAGAATAGGAATGAAGGATTGTGGCCATTGAAATGTAGACAGGTAAATAGCAGGGAGGCATGATGTACCAGGAGGGTAAATTGTTGTGAAGATAACATGGTAGAAAAAGAAAAGGTACATTTTAGTTTAAGAATGATTTAGGAAAACGTATGATAGGAGATTTAATTAAATGAAAAAGCTGAAAAAAAATTGAATAAAATTGGGATTAGGATGGAGATACAAGAGCCCCCTAAAGAAGCAGTGTAAGGATAAGGATGAAGGAATATTACGTAAAAAAAAAAAGTGAAAACATGAAAAAAAGTAACGCTTTCGAAAGACTGTCAAGAGGAGTTGGAATTGGAAGAATAAGTAGAATGAACAGCTGCCGGGTTAAGAGAGGGAAATTTTGGAGCAAATAAAAATATATGAGATCATGATATGAGGATTATGGGAATGAAATAGGGAAAAATGGATTATTATGAAAAGAGAAGTGCCCGATTATTGTTCTAGAAGTTTGGAAAAAACGAAACATTTGTGTGGTAATGGGGTAAGCACGATGCTTTCTTTTGAAGGACTTTGATTTGGCTTTGGGGTAGACTTTGTAGTCTCGATCGGCTGCCCTGCCTGTCATCGCTTAGACCCCGGTAGTATATGTACATGTATTGTACCAGTCACCAGCGCCCTTTCTCCCGGCAGCGAGAAGTTGTTGTGCGGCTAGGTCGACAGTCGAGACGTGTGAGGTGTCTGTTATGTTTTTAGATGTTAGAGTGGCTGTGTATTAGTCTGTAACACCCATTTGCTTTTAAGCAAACTTATCCGTTGATTATATACATAATCCCGGGGTGTCTACACGGATAGCATAGTGTCTGCCTCTCTGACCGTCGGCTGCAAATTTGAACCCGCGCCACAGACCTCTATGAAATCCGAAGCTACTGCTCTAACCGACTTGGCCGTTGAGGCTATATATATATATATATATATATATATATATATATATATATATATATATATATATATCTGGATGGATAGGCAGATAGATAATTTATATTTATGCATGATAGTTTGTCACAAAATGTTATACGTATTTTTATAATTTCAGTTATAAAGCACAAAAACTCCATTGATATTGAATTCACTTTACCTTAGGAATAACCCACGCTCAAAGAGAATTTTGTATGACAAGTCTTGTCCGCTCAGCCATCGAGAGAGATTTCAGTTGTCGGCACTTCTGCATGCAGTTTTATTTCTGTTGAATTCAGGCTATGTACTTATATTTGAAATTAACAATGCCCACATAACAGGGAACTAATATAGGTATATCTATATATATATATATATATATATATATATATATATATATATATATATATATATATATATATATATAATGAAATTTGGTCACATACACCGTCACATTTTTTATATTCATAACCTTAAGCTACAAATCTCGTTTAATATCAAAATCACTGAACCTCGCAAAAAAATGCTGAAGAGGAATTTATCACGGATAAGCGATCCGTTACCATCCTGGTATAAGATCCGTATCATTTTACTCAAATACCATTCTATCTGTGGACTTGGGAAACTTTCTGAACAATAACAAGTTTTGAGTCAGCTTTAGATATTTGTTTTTCAAGTGTTGTGAAAAATAGCTTGGAGTCCAAAGCTTACTGAATCTTTCAATTTAAAGCATCCTAAGTTCTAATTCTTATAGAGCAGTTAAGCAATAGATTCTTGTGTTGAAGGCGTTTAGCCATATTCCTAACTGTATACAACATTAGATCCATTCTAAATCTCTGCTAAGGCTAACCGTTACTTTTTTTCGCACTAGTGGAGCATATAAATGCACCTGTAGTTGAATCAGTTATGTACTATACTACCTTGTTTTCAAAAACAACAATCGTGTCATTAGGAAAGACTAAAATCAACAAAGGTCCCTGAACCCTATACCTGTGGAACACCAAACACCCTACCTGTGGAACACCAAACATTACTGGTTTAGGCTTGTCATAAATAGCAGCCCTATGCTGCTGGTCAGAATATATATAGAATTTGGGCCAAAGGCCAAGTGCTTGGACCTATGAGGTCATTCAGCACTGAAAGTGAAATTGACTGCAAAAAGATTTGAAAGGTGTAACAGGAGGAAAACCTCGCAGATGCACTGTGAATCAATTGTTAGGAGAGGGTGGAAAGTAAGAACTGCTGGCCAGTTACAACGCTGTAAGATCAACTGTATATCTTCCAGTACTTAAGTTATGTAAGAACCTTATGGGTAACCAAACTAAGCGCGCTGCTACAGTCAATTTGAATAAATCTGGTCATGTATGTATTAACCAGGTTGTCTTGGACATAACTTGGGAAATACGGAAGGGTATCACAAGTACCCATTTGTTTTCTGTAGGAATACTGGCTCTCAGATGGCAAGTGTGTAGGTACAAGATATATGAGGCTTTAAAGATCAGCTTTTCAGAAACCTTAGAAAGCACTGGAACTGTGGAAATCGACTTGAAAGCCGCAGTTTTCGCAGTACTGAACCTTTGGAACAGGTTCAGTACTGTGTAATTTGTGCACGTCGTAAATAATGTTTGAAATGAAAAACAATAAATACTTGGTTTAAAGGAAGGTATCTTGGACATCTCAAAAATTGTGTTTCTCGGCTTGTTGGAATTATTATGACGTTAGGAGAGCAAAACCAAATTTTAAGAGAAGTGGCTTTGGGTCTTAGGTACGTAATATCAAAAGTTATGAAGTGGCTTTTCTTTGCATTTAAGGTGGGTTAATGATATTCCATCAGCAGATAAAGGAAAGTCAAGAAATGTTACGGATTCAAAGAGGGAGAATTTACTTTGTCATCGTCACTGAGGCTGAGTTTTTCCTGTTTTTTTTTTTTTTCATCTCCAAATAACCTTAAACTATTTCCTGCATAGTACTTTTCAACAAAGTTCAGATTGTTCATTCAATAGCGGTTATGTCGCCATAATAAATTATTGCGGCTTGTGCGTACTTGAATGTCAATTAAAAGTTGATTGTTGTTCCAAACGTTTCGTTTCTTCAGAACGGAACTCTTAATTTTTTTTATTTATAATTTATTGCCCTGAGGGAAGAGAGTTAGCATAGTCTCAGACGCCTCCTAGTGCTGTCAGTTGGGACAGGGCGGTTTTTTGACACTTGTTAGTTTGGCAATAATATGATTAACTGTGATGACCAAAAACTAAGAATTAATGGTCAGAGGATACGTTAGTTAGAACTAGACTCTGTATGTTACCGAAAATATAAGTAGGCTCCTTTATCACTTTCTGGCCGCCCCAACTGATAAAGGAGCCTACTTATATTTATCAGTAGGCTCCTTATCACTTTCTGGCCGTCCCCAACTGATAAAGGAGCCTACTGATAAATATAAGTAGGCTCCTTTTCAGCTGGGGGCGGCCAGAAAGTGACACATTTCCAGAGCTGACGTCCCATGTTGATATGTAACACTCGTAGTATTGATGTTACATATAAGCAACGAGAAAGTCTTCGGGTCAGGAAGTTTCCACTATGCACATTTTCCTAATGAGGGACCGAATTTTAGTCATTCCATTTTGGCCTGCCATGAACTTAACATTCACGGCATATCCTGTGCGTGTGAAGTGCTGTAGTGGTAAATAAAGGAAGACCCACTAAATCATGGTATGATGAAGTATGTTTAGACTTATTTCCAGTGTCGCGTGTCAAATAGGGAAAATGTGTCAAACAGGATACATGATAAAAAAAACTGCTTAAGGGTATGGATTTCGAAATATGAAAAGAGAACTAATAATGCAATGGAAAAATATAGGCATAAGAATGGATAAATAGAGAGCACTTTAGAAGTGCAGATAACTATATCGCAGTTTTTTTTTACTGATATTTACCCACGTTTTTGCAGAGGTGCCTTTTTCAACCCTTTAATAATGAAACTATCGGGCAGTTGAAAATCTCCTGACATAGGCGCAGTAAAACTCAACTCAGCTATCACCAGAGGTTGCCCTTTCCCTGATACTTGTCATCCTGAACCTATTCTTACAAAATTTGCACTTACAGTAACTAGGAATTTTAAGAAAATTCTTCATTATCTTGATAGCTGGGGTGGAGAAGCAGTAACTACAGGCCGATTTCTATTCTCCTCGTGCTCTCCAAAGTTGCAGAAAAACTTATTTTTAATCCACTATATAAGTATGTGGAATCTAAAGGATTGTTAGCTGATAGTCAATATGCATATAGCGAGCAGTTAGGTGCCTGCAATGCTCTTTGATTTGACATGCCATTTGCAAGAGAACCTTGAACAGGGTTTTGAGTGTAGAGTAATTCAAATAGGTTTTAGAGCTGCTTTCGGTTTAGTAAATCACAAGCCATTTATTTATAAACTTCAGAATCTTGGAGTGCGTGGATATGCTTTAGGACTGCTTCAAGATTTCCTTATAAGTAGGCAGCAGCGAGTTGCTGTTGATGGGATCTTTAGCGAACCAAGACCTATTGTGTATGGTTCCACAGGGTAGTGTTTTTGGTCCACTTTTAGTTTTAGTGTATACAAATGATATGGTTGTTTGCCTGAAAAACAAGATCGTTCAGTATGCCGATGATGCAACACTTGTGGGTGTAGTAAAGTCTCCACTATGAGAAATGAAGCTGCCCTCAGCGTCAATCGGTGCATGGAACGGATCAGGGAATGGCGTAGTTGGTGGGGTATGAGGCTGAACTCCAGTAAAGTGAAAACACTTATTGATTAGCGGATCTTGTACAGATTTTCCACCCCATCCTCCCCTTCAGGTGGATGGCACTCTGCTGAATGAGTCTGAAGCTTAAACTATCTAGATGTAACTTAAGACTCACATCTTACTTTTGAGAAACATCTAAAGAAAATTTCAGCAAATGCCTCACGAAAGTTAGGTATTGTTCGTAAGGCCTCATATATTTATAACAGTGATAAAATCAATGTAAGCTGTTTGAGGTCGTTTGTCCTTCCTTTACTAGAATACGGTTCTCCGGTGTGGATGTCTGCTTCTGCCAAAGATTTATCTCTTTTAGGTAGAGCGGTTCGTCGTGGTAGGTTTCCGTTTCCTAATATTAGCAGTCATGACTTGGACTTGTTTGTCAATTTTTCATAAGTTGTGTTTTAACAGAGATCTTTTCATTCACAATTGATCCCTAACCCCTTATCTGCCGAGAGCAACCAAATTCTCGGAGCAGCAGCACCAGCATGCAGTAAATGTGCCTCGCTGTTGAATTTCTCAGTTCCAGAGGTCCTTTATTCCTCACACCGTTGGACTGTGGAACAGCCTTCCTGAGGATGTCGTGCAGTTGGAACTAAAGAAGTTCAAGCAAGATGCAATGCATTACTACCCTAAAACAATTCTCCTTGTATTTCAGCAATTTACTTACATTTTTATTTATTTATTAATTTGTTAATTAATCTGTTTTTCTAATAACTGATCTCTTTCTGTATTTCTCATTACCTTCAGTACTTCTTTCAGATGAACACCATATTCTCTGGAAGCTTGAATTTCAAGTTAATGGGCCCTGTGCGCTTGTTCCATAAGAATGGGGTTCACCTGAATAATAATATTAACAGAAAACATTGAAAAGGACCCTGATAATAAACATTTTCAGTGCCTTTTGCTCTTGATCGGTGTTGAGCTTAATGCCAGCACGGGATCTTACTCTTGGAGCAGCCCATACCAAGGTTGAACGCTTCTGTGACATAGGTGTACTAGGAGCTGTCGATCACCCATCATGGTCTTTTTGTGTTCCCAGTTTCGAAGCTGTCTTTTCGAAACCGTCGAAGTTATTAGAGTTGCTGCTGGGGCCAACAGAAATAAAGGTATTTAAAGATGAAAACTAGGCTGGGATGTAGAACTTTAAAAAGATATAATGTTTTTTAACAGTAGAATTGGTATATTAAGCGGAGTGAAAAAATATGAAATAGCTCCAAGATTATGCATAAGATTGGGAAATACGGGAAAGGTAGAAAGGAATATCGTTATCATATAGGTCATAGAGATAAAATCTTGAGAAAATGAAAACACGAGGAAATTAAAGTTGTGGTTTAATCATAAAATAGTAATGTCAGGACGTAGGAATAAGAAAATAGGAGTTGGAAAATACACCAATAAATTGAGTTGGTCAGAATTTGCCCATAATTAGAAGAATTATTTTATTTTTATATCTCTAATATGACTTTTGTATTGCCCCTGTTGTTTCTCCATGAGCTGAAATGAGTTATGGTCATTACCATTTGCTGCAAAAGAAAGTTAATGAAAAAAGGGAGTGCGAGTTAAACGCCAGGTGTACAGCCCCAGCGTTACATAATGAAAGGAAGAACCGTAAGAGGAATCTCTTCAGCGGATGGAAGCAGCAACATCAAGTGACAGGTTGCAGTGCAGGAAAACGTGCTCTCACATACGGGATGTCGTTGCGAGGAATTTCAGGAATGTTGTGGAATAATTGGTAATCTGCTTAGAGAAAGGAGCGTGTTTCGGAAAACACTCACTGAGGATGAACGATAAAACTTGTTTCAGTAAGCCTAGTGTTTATTTATGTTTCAGTAGGCCTAGTGTTTATTTAGTCGTTTCGCTTTACGCATAAGTTACTTGCGGACGAATAGGACATAGTATATAGGAATCAAGGCCGCTTTGCTCTTTGCGCGATGTAGATGCGCACACATATATTGCACACAAATGTAAGCATGCATACAGAGAGAGAGAGAGAGAGAGAAGGGAAAGTGAC
This sequence comes from Macrobrachium rosenbergii, assembly GCA_039081455.1. Lineage (NCBI taxonomy): Eukaryota > Metazoa > Arthropoda > Malacostraca > Decapoda > Palaemonidae > Macrobrachium > Macrobrachium rosenbergii. The sequence continues at coordinate 29,956 of JANJGK010006120.1, forward strand.
GCGATATGACTTGTCTCTGTAGCATCTTCGGTCTCGGCAAAACGTCCAGAAGACGTGTCGTGTGAATCTTTAAATAGTCAGTTGCACAAGTAGAGTAAATAAGAGCTGTGGGAGGAATGAGAACAGAACGGAGCTGTATGTGTGTATGTTGCCTGCATCTTGGCCGCCATGAAACTGCCAATGATCAGTAAGCACGTGCCTGCAAGTATGAGCGAGCGTGCGTGTGCATGAGTAGCAACGGTGTGGTGCTGTGAAGGGATTGTAGTGGTGAGGGGCCTCGTCCTGGGTGGAGAGTTGTTGTGGGGCCTGGGGGAGGGGTCGTAGAAAAGAGGCGGGTAGCAGAGATGGTGTGTGTGTGTGTGTGTGTGTGTGTATGTGTGTGTGTGTGTAGGGCGCTTATGGTTATCTTTACGATAGTGGGGTATGTGTTTGCCTTATATTTATTTTGATAGGGAAAGAAACCTTGCTTGGCCTTATATAAAAGACACGAAAAGAGCGAGGCTCAGAAAAGCTCTTGTATTGCGCATGTGCGCCGTTCACCCGGCCGGCGCATGCACGTACACATACACATATACGCACGTACGCTCATACACTTACACACACACACACTCACACACACCCGTTCTCTTGTATGGCCTCCTGCGTTCCCTTTTGGTTCCCCCTCTAGTCCCGTTGATACCCCTTCGTGTGCCCCTACACCTGCTCACTCATACTCCCGGATCATCACTGTGTATGGGGGCCATATCTTCACCAAGTGGAGGGTGGTGGGCCCCCTGTCACTGGCCTCTGTTGGGGGTTCTTCATTCCTAGTTGTTCCTGCTGCTTCTGTTCGGTTGCTCCTGCTACTGCTGTCTTGCACGATGGTTAACTCCGTGAATGACATTGTCAATTCATTCATTCACTGGGTGCATATCGATCTCTCCCCCTCCCCTTCCCCCTCAAAGCAGTTCTTCTCTTGCTCTTTCTTTGATTTCTTTTCTCAACGTCGCTCGTTTTGTCGTCGTCCCGTTCTAGAGGGGCAGCCTATTTATTTGTTTACTCCAGTAACATATACTGCCCTGTCCAATGACATATCCGATCGGTTACGCTCGAATCAGCGATCGTCTTGTCATTTCTTGCGCTTCATATTTTTCAAGTCCGTATGTTATCGACTCTTTTTTTTTCATCTAACTGTGCCGCAGTTTCACGTTTTATATATCCTGCAAGGGTTCACACTCAGATTGCGGGGACCGGATAAGATCCATAAGGAAACATTCACATTAATATCTAACTGGGTAAAGAAAAGTGAAAAGGACACAAGACTGTAAAGTAGCATTGGCCCCTCTGTAGCCCCTACCACCCTCAACGGGCCTCTCTCCCTCTCTTTCTCTCCCTCTCTCTCTTTCTCTCTCGTACACAGACACACAAACACACATACACCCTCGCTCTCTACTACCTATCATCCTGCATCCCTAATCATCTTTTTTTCCTCTGTGTAATTGATATTTTTTCAATTTCTGTGCTTGGTGTTGTCAGTCAAATGTATTTGTTGTATCGTAAACAAACACTCATAACAAAATTCAAGTCGAAATAACTAAAAGAGATGAAAATTGTAAGAGGCCTAGTGCGGGAGCAAGGGCCAACACGCACGAACGAATGCACGCACATCGTAAAGCCAGTTTTGCGCTTTAATTTGCAATTTAGCGATTGCAATTCAGCATAACATGCAATTATTCCAATATTTCATTCCATTGAAATGAAGATGCGAGGAAGGATATTGCAATTTAGCGTCGATAAAGCGACGAAATTGTCGGTTCTGTCATCTAGCCACCTTTGGCAACAAGCGAGTATGAAGAGCTTGTGTGCTAGTGGTGGCAGCTTCAGTGTATGTGTGTGTGTGGTGGGGTGGTGTGTGCGCTAGTATATCCTGTGGTCAAAAACTTTTATCAATGTGGAAGCTTATATGGCGTGGTATTCTAGTATGTCGGGCATACTGCCGAGATTAGTCCTGGTGGCTTTTGTGCTGACAGGTAAGTCATGTTGCTTTAAGGCGTTTTTGGGTATGCTCTCTCTCTCTCTCTCTCTCTCTCTCTCTCTCTCTCTCTCTCTCTCTCTCTCTCTCAAGTCGAATGAATCTAAAGGGAGACTTTATATCATGTGGAGAAGAGATCTTTCCCACTTGAACAACATGGTACACCCCCAACTCTACCTCCTCCTCCTCCATCTCTTACTCACACTCCTGCGCTGTTGCTGCTGCTGCTGCTGTTCCTCCTCCTGCTGTTGCTGCTGCTGCTGCCGCTGCCCCGAACATCACCACCACCTCCACCGCTTTTTGCCTCCCTGCTCAAAAATGGCCGCTGTCTAGAACTCTTCTCCGTGTTTTGTGTTTCATTCAGCCCTGTCAGAATTGGGAAATCCTGCAGATTCTAGCAGCAGTATCCTAGACTCCTAGAGCCGGTGGATGTTGTAGCAGGAGGTGTCATCTGCCTCCACAATCACAGCTGAGCTGCCTCCTAAAGGATATTGTGACAAGCGTGGAGGGGGTAGTAGGAGGGGGTTAAGGGGGTTACTAGAGGTTGCGCCTACGGCCTGCTTACCCTTGAGGTACCTAACCTACGCATTTTCCTCCCCCCATTTCTGCCTAAAAATTTCCCACCCTCGTAGCAGATATTTTGCGGACGTACGAACACCTCGGAGGCGTAGGGCCTCATCATCCCCTAGATTCCCTCTTTTTACCCCCTTCCTCTAAAACGGACCCATATTTCCCCCATCCCTCCCTCCTTCCCTATCGGTATCGGGCGCGTGCGAATTCGATTACGTATACGGACTACAAGGGTTAGCTAGGGTAATAATCTAGGGACATAATGTGATTCATTTAAGAGTTTTTCACAGTTTTGAAGGTTTCTCGCCGTTGTATTTTCTGCTGCAACCACACCCACGTATCTCTTCAGAATTTAGGCAACATTCAAAACATACTACGGCAGTTTTTCGTACTTTGTAGGATTGGGTAGGGGAAGACTCTCAGCAGCTTGAAAGGATGCATGAAACATCCAGTCACTTACACACGCACGCACATGACGTACATACACACGCACACGCAGTTGGGTACATTGGTCGGGGGATGTTTTAGAGGGTTCACACCCATATGCCAGGCTCCCACATTTACATTACTGCCTCTGACCCTCGTTAGTATTTTTGTCTTTTGTATTTCACACGTTCAGATTTGTTCCGGAATTATCACGGAGAATGACTTACGGGAGTGCTGAAAAGAATTTACGCAGAATGTTGCTTGTGAAATGGGAAAATTCGTGTTTTATTTTGCCCTGCTGTTTCGTTTTCGCTTAAGGCGTCACCATAGCGCGCTCTTCCTCCATAGCTCTCTCTCTCTCTCTCTCTCTCTCTCTCTCTCTCTCTCTCTCTCTCTCTCTCTCTCTCTCTCTCTCTCTCTCTCTCTCAGCGTAGGTTCGTTTGAGTATCAGTTGTGGGAGTTTCGATTCCGATGAATCTTAGGATGGAGTGAAGAGTTGTATGTAATGAACGTATTGATGTGGCCTAAAATGTTTATTTTCCTTTCTTACTAACTTTCCAACTCTCGGTAATCGTTCCTCGTACGCAGTTGATATGTTAGGGTCCTTCTTAACCAGTGGGAACCATTTCGTGTCTTCTTCCTCCATATATAGATTTGCAGGGCGTTTGATGCTGCGATGGCCGGGAACGCTCAGAAATCTTATGCACATATAAATCATATATATATATATATATATATATATATAATATATATATATATATATATATATATATATATATAGATAACATATATTTATGTGTGTATACATATGCACAAATACAGCCGATATGATACAAAGCCGTTCAACATTTGAATGGCAAATATTTGTAAGTGGTCATAAAAGGAATTAAAATATATTCTGTTTTTATCACGATAAACAGACAACTTGGACTTTATATATATATATATATATATATATATATATATAAAATATATATATATATATACACACATACATACATACATACATAAATAAATATATACTAAATAAACATGATATGGCATTAGCCTAGCTTCATAATGTAAATGGTATGTGACTAGAAATTTTTACATTTTAGCTTGCCTTGGAGTTTTAAGAAGTGTTGTTCAACTGCGCATAATTTGCAAGTATTCGCCGATATACAAAAGCATCTACTATATATCGAGTTGAAGCATTGCTGGACTTGATGCACCTAGGCTATTCATACGGCGTACAGGGCGTAAATAGTAATTATATTGCCATTTTACTTATATTTCGAAAGACTCGTTGAAGTCAATGAATTGGCAGCCTAAGGCAACAGAATTCAAATCAGAGATCCATGTTATTGCAGACTACGCAGATTCAGTTTGCTAACATTAATCCTCTTTTTCTCTGATAGACAAGTTTCCACTATTCGCGCACTAATGTTGTTCAAGTAAGTATTACCGCCACTATTTTTACCTACCACCATTATTATTATTATTATTATTATTATTATTATTATTATTATTATTGTTATTATTATTATTATTATTATTATTATTATTATTATTAACCATGACTTTTGTATCTGGATATTTTACAATGGCTTTTTTTTTATCATGTTGATCAAAATGTCATTTTTTAAGGCTAAAAACTGGTGATGGGTAACGGGTTTAAAGCGTTATTAACAGCATTTCTGTAATTTAGTAATTTCAAATTCAAAACAAACACACGTAACTTTTTGAAATATATGAATTATAGTTCAATGATTGTATAGGCGTGCGTGTTAGAAAGTCTCCAGAGAAAGTTATATATATATATATATATATATATATATATATATATATATATATATATATATATATATATGGAAGAGAGAGAGAGAGAAGCTCTTACTGAAGTGTTTGGATGGGCTTAATGAAGACTTGTATTTTGTTTAACGATGTTTTTATATTTTGTAATCATTACTATTCTCGGTTTTTTTTTTTTCAGGATTAAACCTGTCTTAACTTTCCTGTGTTGCATGTTTCCAAACCCTTAGATTTTTATTTAGGTTTTTTACGAATAGTTATTCAATTTTTTCACATGTCTGTTATGTGTGTGTGGTTTGCTGTAATGTCACGCTGCAATCCGATACCGAGTGTATGATATCCAGATTTGCCTAAATTTAGTCATTTAGTCTGATAATTTTTATTTATCCACGCAATTGATCCTCTTTTTTATAAGCTTTACGTATTGTTTTTATTATAGACGTTTTTCATCTTTCCCGATTTGAAGATAATATCTTGTAAAAGCGCAGTTTGCAAAAAATATATATTCTTAGTGGTTATAGACTTAACTTTTGAGATTATATATATATATATATATATATATATATATATATATATATATATATATATATAATATATATATATATATATATATATACATATTAGTGCGTGCATATGTGGTATGTATTTGTATACGTAGACTGTGTATACAGTTGTGTAAAAATTGATTGTGTGCGAACACCATCACCTTGATAATATATATTTTTTTTATTTATTTATTTATATTTTTTTTTTGAGAACTGGTGGAAATACAAACGTGGAACGTCTCATTTGCAATTGTTTCGAAAAGTACGATCGTAGACCTTATTTAGACTGGGCATATTGTGTGTGCGTACATGTGTAATGCCTTGCATCTGTTATTAAGAATAGAATATGAGACGATATACGTTGCTCGTGCATTACGCATAAATGAAGATTTTAGTCATTTTTACTGTTTGGGTATATTGGATATACCAACGAAGGAGGAATTGATGCAAGGAGATTATTGTGAAATACAGGAAATCGGGAAAGTTAGTGTGGAATAATTTTGAATATGGGAAGTCTGAAATTGTGTGGTACGGTCAAACCGAAAAGTATATCTTTACCGCCAGTGTTTTTGAATTGTGTAGATAATTCAAATGTTCTTTTATTACAAATAGAAAAATACTTTTAACTAAGAAATGAGTATTTAGTTATATGAAATTAAGAATTTAGGGATAAGGAAGTGTGTAGTCTTGTTATCTGGACCACAGTTGACCGTTGGAGAATAAGATTGCTACTCACTGTTTGCCTTTGATATTGAACGAAAGGATAAGAGCTACAAAGCCTTAAAATAAACTTACTACCTTTGGAAGCTGATTATAGAAGTCTCTCTCTCTCTCTCACTCTCTCTCTCTCTCTCTCTCTCTCTCTCTCTCTCTCTCTCTCTAATGTTGTAAATATCCAGTGCATTTCCACTTACATGTGTCCGAGGCTGTAATCATATACTGTAAATAGGCAGTTGTGTACAATGGTGTAAATGAAATACCCTTTTGTTTCTAATTAGAAATAGGAGTCAAAGAAGCACATACAGTAGGTATTTTTTTTAAACAGTCACAATGCTCGTGAGGAAGTTGAATCTACAGTACTTTAGTAGTAGACATAAAGTACTTTTTAGAAGAAATTAAAAGAAAAGAGAGTAAGTTTTGCCTTAAAATTTAATCGGTAAAGTAAAAGTCCTACTTTTCTCCTATCTGTGAAGGTTAGTACTTAGAGCATATAATATACATATGTGTACCGTATGTGTGTGTGTGTGTATATGTATATATATAATATATATATATATATATATATAGTATATATATATACATATACGTACATAAAAGTGTGTATATATATATATGTATGTATGTGTGTGAATGAATGATAGATATGATACAGAGGCTGCGATCAGAGTGTTTAGGGTGTAGCTGTCGAGGTGAACTGATTGTTATTTGTGGGGGTAATAAGCTTAAAGGATGAGTATGGTAATGTAGAGATGATAAAAAGGTTAGCGTAGTTGAATGGGTGCTTCAGAGTGTTTTGGTTAGATTCACTCATATGGAAAGAATGGTGGAGAACGATAGATAGGCTGAAACGTGTGAATATTTGGGAGGTATTACGAGGTGCAGTGGTGAGGAAGAACACAAACTGGATAGAAGACGAGGAGAGAGAGAGAGAGAGAGAGAGAGAGAGATGAGAGAGAGAGAGAGGTGTGTTTGGAAGGCTGAGCTTGGGGTATCCAGAATGGCAGTAGTGAAGGCAAGATCGAGATTAGTGTGTGGCGGGTGGGTTGCGTTGCACTGCTGATGAGCCCTCTGTGCAGTTGCATGAAAACAGCTAATGGCGTGGAGGTTTTTCTTCACATCGTCTTTTCTGATCCTTTTTCTTCACATCGTCGTCTCTGATCTTTTTACTTCACATCGGCTTCATCTCTTCTGACCTGGGAGTTTAAGTATGATTGGTGTTAGCGACCGTTCTCTCTCTCTCTCTCTCTCTCTCTCTCTCTCTCTCTCTCTCTCTCTCTCTCTCTCTCTCTCTCTCTCTCTCTCTCTCAGTTTTCCTCCTCCTCCTCCGGAGCCAACCCCGAAGTGTTAACAAAATGTATCGTTTGTAGGCCTGTATTAGTGTGTTTTTATGGTGGGAATATGAATAACCTTATAGAGGTATTTTTTTGGCAACGAAAGTCGTTGGGTATTAAACTCCATGTTAGCCTTGCCGTCGTCCAGCCTCGGCAAAGTACCTTTGGTACGTGACGTCCGTAGTGTCGGGACGTGCCATTTCGACCCTTCTACATGACAATCATTTTTTACGGTATGGGTGCACAAGTAGGCTTCTCCATATAGCCTATGTAAAGCGAGAGAGAACATGCTACACGCTAGTACGTAAGCTAAGCATACAAACAAACACACATACACAAATGTGTATGTATGTATGAATGTATACTTTCATACATACTTGTTTGTTTGTGCGTTTATAGAACTTTGGATTCGTTCTCTAACTTAGCAGGAAATGCATCGAAATAATTAGCGCTCTTGAAGAACGTTCTCGTACTAGTTTCGCTCACCCACACAGAATTAAAAAAAAAAAAACATAAAACAATTAGGCATCGGCTAAATGGTTAGTTTAAGAAAGCTGCTGTCAAGTTTATTAACCAGTACATAGGATTACCTGTGGTACCTTAATATTATAGTATAATTTACCTCTTGCGATATGTTAATTGGTTTGCTATAACTATTTAGGAGACATTATTTCTTTTTTAAGAAATTTCAGAAAATGCTGCCGCTGTACCTATTACTTATCCTTGTGCGTTTGTATTAGTATTAAAATAATTTCTTGTAGCCTGAGCTGTTGATTGAGAAAATTATATCTAGGCTAATGGTGGGATGGCTTCTTTCAAAATATCATATTTTCATTTGTTAATTTTTTCCGATCCTCTCTCTCTCTCTCTCTCTCTCTCTCTCTCTCTCTCTCTCTCTCTCTCTCTCTCTCTCTCACGTGCGCGCGTCTCTAACACACACACACACATACACTCACACGTGCGCGCGCGCTTATAAGTTGTATCCTAATATGAACTCTGTTAGTTAACGTTTGATTTGCTTTTTCAGTTGTTCCATATGAAAGCGATCTTATTTAGAATGCCAAAAAATAACGGTTTCTCGAAATACCTCAGGCGTCCAATATTTTTTCAATGCTTGTAAATTACTTTTTTATTTATTTAAAAAAATGACCTGAAATCATATTATTGTCCATTAGTAAAACAGTTCGAATGGCTTGTTTGAATTGGCTTATGCTCTCGTTTTGTTGAATGATGAACTGAATGACTATGCTCGAATTTATTTGCTTCTTTTTTTGGCCGGACGATTTGCTGATTTGAATCATGAATCGAGTCTGGTTATGTGTTGTCATTCCGATAATTGTATTTTGTATTGTCAGCTTTAATCGTGAATGCTTACGCCAACCGCTAAAAGGAACAATCTTCATTTTAAAAGTGGTCAGGTTCGTGTGAAGTATTCGGGATTTTTTTTCTTTTTTTTTATTTTCGCCAGGTAATTTGGGGAATTGCGACATATCCACTCGTTCATTCATTTAGTGAGAGAGAAATTAAGTTTTTATTTCTAGCTAAGTTTTTTTGAACGATCTTGATCATTCGATATGCACGTAAATATAATAATAACAATGATATTAAGTTTAGACATAATTATGCACCTATAGTGTTGTAATATGAAGATTGTATAACCGACAACTTTTTTTAGTGCACATTTATTTGTACACTTATTTTTTATTGAGGTGTAATTACAGCTATTGTCTTTGTAATTATACAGGGTTAATGGAACAGGCTTTACTCTTCAGTGATGAGTGCATGAGAAACTTTGCTCATGAGTTTTTGGTTGTCTTGGCGTGGAAAAGATACTTTGTTTTTATTTTTTATGGATAATTGAACACTGTCAGTCTTGTGTTAGTATGGGCAACGAAAAATGCTTCGTTCTTTATCGAAAGATCTTACTTTATTGCTTATGTTCTCATTTCCTTTTTTCCCTTGTTTCCCTCATATCGGATCTAGACTAGATCTAAGGTCGCTCGGTGGTTGCCCCTTCCAGTCGGCCTCCAAGCTGAGTGAATGTTTCTTTAAAATGTAAAATTTCACATATCTCGTTTGCTCTCAATAAAAAGAAAAGGGAGGGTCAATGAAAACCGTATTTTAAGCGCTTATATTTTTTTAATGAATTAGCCTAAGCTCACTCGTGGCGTAGCTTGTATTTTGGATACCTTAAAAAAGGAGAGAGGTAGTTCTTGAAATTTTGCGACCATTTACAAAAAGAAAATTAAATTGCTTGCGCCTCCCTCAATGAAGAGTGCTTGTGCTTGTATGAATTCCGCGTGGTAAATGACCAAATTTGTTGCATGTATAGCTTGTGCTGTTTGCTACGATTTCGTTTGGTTTTCTTTAAATTTTAAAGGCCATTGTGTGATGCTGTCTGTGACTTTTCAGTCACA
>JANJGK010006121.1:0-17500 GCA_039081455.1 Macrobrachium rosenbergii
CAGTTTCTTATTTTTCAGTTATGTTATGAAAACTGTCTTCCAGTCTTATTAATTAAAAAAATAAATACAAATATTTCATAATTACTTTCTACAAACCTCATCGAAGGTATTTGACTAAGAGATATAGCCCGCTGTTTTACCACTGATCTGAAGTCATTATGAGCAATGCTATATGAACTTGCCTAGACTGTGTTCATTCTGAACAACTGGACTATAGAGACAGAAAGGATCATCGCATGAGTGACTGTTACCACTGGGGTTGGTAATCCATGCAGTACATACGTTCTTATCTCCCACATTTATCTATTCAATATGGCCACAATTATTCTTGGGTTGCAAATATTAATGAGCGGTTCCGTCCCAATAAAAGAGAATTGGCACATTGCAGAAATTTACAGTATACATACTAGAGTGAGGAATGTAGCAAGTAGCATCTTTATCACAGAATAGAGTAAATCAGTAGTTTGGAAATATGTTACCGGTTTTTGCAAGACACATAGGGGAATAAGAGAGAGAGAGAGAGAGAGAGAGAGAGAGAGAGAGAGAGAGAGAGAGAGAGAGAGAGAGAGAGAGAGAGAGAGAGAGAGATCCTTGACGATAATTTTGCAGAGGCAGGATAGGATTATAAAACAATGAATTAAAATACTGCTTTTAACACACTCCAGAGAGCATTAAGAAAATTCACCTAAGAATAGAAATTTAAAGTTTCCTATCTGACAATTGGTTGGTCAGCCTAGGGCTAATACCTGCTAATTAATAATAATGCTACAGAGAGATAAATCTCACCATTGCATAAACAAATGAAATCATAAGTAGGCTTTCGCTTTGCACAAAAAAATTAAAGTTCACAATACCACGATTCTAACTATATGATTCTTAACGGTGCTACGCACGAAGTAAAAAATAGTGTCACGAAACTGCCTGTCATCTCTTAGGTGGGGGTGACAGTAACAACACGTGGAGCTTCAAAAGCATTCCCAAAAATATATTCAAGATTTACATCCCCTTCATAAATAGACATATTTACACACAAACGTACGCAGACATTTATTACACTTCAACTTCGTCATCACGTCATTCCTTGACACCATCTAACCGAAGATATAGGAAGTTCACCCCGTAGAGGATTAGTGCCGTCAGTGCACCTCATGCGGTGCAATGTAGGCATTACTTAAGCTTCTTTGCAGCGTCCCTTCGGCCCCTAGCTGCAACCTCTTTCATTCCTTTTACTGTACATCTGTTCATATTCTCTTTCTTCCATCTTACTGTCCACCCTCTCCTAACAATTGATTCATAGTGCAACTGCGAGGTTTTCCTCCTGTTACACCTTTAAAACCTTTTCACTGTCAATTTCCGTTTCAGCGCTCAATGGCCTTAGTTGCCCTAGTGCTTGACATGAATGCCTAAAATCTATAAATCAATCAATCAAACGTAGGAAGTTCCAAATGTTTACCTTTAACAAACATGAGGACTCGTTTCTCTTTGCTTACCGTGCGCTTAGGTCATATTGTCAGTAAAATCCATCGAAATTATGTTTTCGTCATATACCCGTATTTAACTTGAGGGCAATGCGAAAACGTAGTGTTAGTGCTCATTACGCATTCCTTTGCCATTCAAAACTGTATAATGGGACGTCTCGAACAGTTACTACCTTTCCTAGGATATTTTACAAATTCGATGTATAACTAATAGCATTTACTCAATGGTTCGGTGTTTTTTCCATTCTTTTTCTGCTACGTACGAAAATTTCATTCAGTCACTATTCTGAGAGAGTGCGGGAAATTCCCCTTACAACTATTCTTTGGTAGTGTTTTTGTGTAACACTTACATCTATTCCAAAATGACTCTTGCATCATAACATTGTTATGATCGTAATGGTTGTTACTGGTTTTACATGTGGTAACAGTTCTTCATTGGTGGGGGGGGGGAGTTGTTAGAGATCTCGGCTAGCACGCTGTCGGCCCAGCGTTCGACTCTCCGATCGGCCAATGGAGAATTAGAGGAATTTATTTCTGGTGATAGAAATTCATTTCTCGTCATAATGTGGTGCGGATTCCACAGTAAGCTGTAGGTCCCGTTGCTAGGTAACCAGTTGGTTCTTAGCCACGTAAAATCAATCTAATCCTTCGGGCCAGCCCTAGGAGAGCTGTTAATCAGCTCAGTGGTCTGGTTAAACTCGTAAGATATACTTAACTTTCCATGTGGTAATGGTTGCACGATGTTGTCAGGTTGCGTTTGCTCCTCCTTGCGCGGGTGAGTAAGTGCGTTTGCTGTATGGGCATGGCATCACCCACATTCGAGTTGCCACACACCACCAAATAGTTTGCTACACGTAGCCATTTTATACTGCAATTCCTGAAAGTTCTTTTGAATCTATTTTAAATTTGATACTTATCTGTATGTTTTTGTGCTAATGTAAGCCTCCTAAGTCAATTGTGGACCCCCTTCCTCTAGGAATTAAAAGCACGGAACGAAATAGCTTTTTAGTTTAACTTTTGTGGTGACCTAGTAACATGGTGTGTGCGTGTGTGTTTGTATTAAGAATGTTGTGAATGCTGCTTGATTTTATTTTAGCTCTAATGAGTACTTAAATGTAATCCCGTCAAATTTACGAACTCCCAAGAGTTTCATAAGAACATACATTTTATCTCCTATGTTAAGCTCTACCGGAAGTTGGCAAATCTCGCTGGTATGCTAGGCAGCTACCTCCCCAAGTAAAGCCTTCATTACAGAACTACTAGTTCCAGTGGCTTTTATGACCTATGTGGATCAGTTGGTAGCGCCTTTGTCTTTCTTTTGAGAGTTCTGGGTTTGATCCCGGTGCGAATCAGAAAGTTACTTGTGTTACACGTGTAATTGGGTGTTGAAGCGAGCACTAGTTTATGGAATCTAAACAGCAAAGTTAAAAAGTTAATTTTATAAAAAAAAAATCTTCTTTTCATTCAATTTATAGTATCACTTTTCTCGGTTTCAGACACCCCATTTCACTGTTATCTAAAGCTGCTTATTGTTTTCAGTGTCATATATCTTCATGTAAAATTTGTTTTGTCGAGTTCAACTTACTTTTCCGGTCATGAAAACTCGCTTGTACGTTATGCATCCTGAAACATCTATTTTTGCTTAGTTCCACTCTACCAGTCAGTCGCCTGTGCTGTGTGTGCTTTAAAACGGAAACATTGATTTGTACTGAATACAAGAATGCTTAGGTCATATGTTATTGATTTTTTGTTTTAGTCGTGTGAATGGTTTCATTCAACTTGAATCCGTTTTCAAACGAACAAATTGTATTTAAAAAACGGTGGAATTATTTCGTAATTGTTTTATTTTGGTCATGCTCATCTGCATGTTCGTTTTGATATATACGTTTCTATGAAATCTGCAATTTATACTTGTGCAGTTCTGAATTAGGTAATATTTTCAGTAAGTGTATGTTTGTGATGCATCACATTATAACGAAATCAAGAATTTTCGTTTTATTATCATTATTAGTGTCCTGCATCCGTAATTTACTCTTCAAGTAAGTTTCGACATTATCACCATATTGGTTATGATAAGGTTCTGTGATGCCAAGGCAAATGTCTGTTGGAGGTCGATTGTAGACTTCATTTTCCTTATTATTATTAATTTTACTACGATGGTTGTTTTGCTGTGAGCGAAGTAAATTAATGCATGAACTGTTCACTTTGAAAAGACTTTGGTGTTGTATTGTCTGTCGATCTCCCTTCTCCGCCAGCATGTGTTGGATAGAAATTCAACATCTTCTTGAGAAACATTTAAGAGACTTGTGCAAAAGAATTTCCCTCGACCCTTTGTCGATCTTCCGAAAATGTTCACGCAGGTCACGAAGCTCCTCTCTGCTTCTGAGTGAAGGAGAATCCTCTCTTTTCCTCTCCCTAACAATCAATCAACTATTCCTCTCTACCTCGAAACATGATTCCTTTTGTAAGAACTGCCCAATTTTTTGTCAAATTTCAAAAGATTTATCTGTATGCAGTTGATTTTACAGGATTATCATGAGGATTCTTTACCCGTAAAAGAGAGGAATTTGAATTCAGTCTGTATTTACGTTGTGCATTCCATGATAAACGCTTTACCGGAGCATTTTCTGATAATAACTGAATCAATTCTTAGCTCTTACCCATGATATCGTTCACGTGTTGTTACTCATGTTAATTTCTATATCTATAAAATATATGGCAACGGTACTAAAAATTAGACCTTTGGACAAATGCTGATTCCGAGACGATAAATTTTAAAGCATTATATTTTGGAATTTTCGCATAACCGCAGTGTAAAATATACTTCCTGTTTTGATGAAAATTTCAATTCCCTCTTTTGGAAGGAAAATTAGAATAGTATAAGCAAGAACCATATATCGCCTCACGGAGTTTTGAGTTAAAATAAAATGTGATAGCAAATTATGCCATAAAATATGAGAAGCCTGGTTTCCGTAACGTTTCCCCAAAAGATCTTGCATTGATATTTTCATTATATAATTCAGCTTTCTTTCGGAATAAATTTTTGAATAGTAAGCATCGTGTTTGCTTGGTGTTATTAATATAATCTTATAAAAATCTCCTTTTGACATAATAACACAAAATACCATTTCCAGATAGTGAAGGTCACTTTTAGTTCGAATCTGTGAAATCCATCTCTCCATTTACTCTCCCTTTTCCTTCAAGATGTGTGAAACTAGTTTTCAACTGATTCTTTTTCCTTTCGAAAGCTGTTGAGCGCCAGTTCCTCCCATGAAAAGGCGGTACGGCGTTACCCCTCTCCCTGTTTACCCTTCCGAAGAAACGTTGGGTGCATAATCAACTTAACCTTTTCATCTCTCCAGTGGGAGATGTGGACGATGCTGTTGGCGTCTCGAGAGCCGAAGGCTAGTGGATTATTGAGTGGGTTAGAATGTCTCGACCTACCAAACTAGTCAGTGACGGCTCTAGAATTTTGAGTTGTTTATTTTCATTAAAAAGATTCTGTTGTCTTGTGGTTGTTGTGGTTACTTTCAAAAACGTGTTTGCCCTTTGGGGAAGGTTGTTATAAATAAAGAAAGTTACTCGAAAGCTCTTCATGTTTTTTGCATCACTGTCTCGTAGTATCGCTTAGAAGATTTGGCGGTTGTTGGCAGTATTGTCGCTTCAAAGTCTATGGTATGTGCATAGTGGTTTCAAACCCAACATAATACTCTATGTTCTACCAGATCAGATGTTCCGTTGCAACTTTTCGGAATTCCTGTATTTTACATTGCGTAGCATAGAAACCCGATAGATATCTCAATTATAATATGAACTTGGACAGTTTCATCACATCAGATATACGCACACATGGGGGGGGGGGGGAGAGAGAGAGAGAGAGAGAGAGAGAGAGAGAGAGAGAGAGAGAGAGAGAGAGAGGCTGATGAAAGAAAATGTCAATTTTCACCAGATAACACAGTTGTTACGTGCACGGTTGAGCTATATAGCTCAACCGTAGTTACGTGTATATTAAATAATATTCTTATGTAAGTCGTGAAAACAAACGTCGTATTTATGTATCTATGTATATGTATGCGATTCAAAATGGCGACAATGCTTGGAAATTTAATTCCTTACAAGAAAACGACAAGCACAAGAATCCATAATATTTTATACCATTGCCAACTGGGTCGAATTTGAATGGCGTTTGCTTCGATCCTGGCTAACAGTCGACCAACTGTCAATAGGAACCATTCTCGGCTTGGGTTAGGGAAAAGACCTTGGAATAGCAATCTCATCTCTAGAGAATTTGTGCGAATCAGTAGGCCTTGCCCCTTTGTTTCCATCCATCTCGTAGGCAAATAGGTTTATGGGATATATATATATATATATATATATATATATATATATATATATATATATATATATATATATATATATATATATATATGTATATATATATATATATATATATATATATATATGTGTGTGTGTGTGTATTATACATACACACACACACACACACACACACACATATATATATATATATATATATATATATATATATATATATATATATAATGTTTATATATGTATTTATATATTTTTGTATGTGTGTGTGCGCGTGCATGTGTGTGTATATATAGATATTTATTTAGAACCTGACAACGTTAGCCCTTACGTTTATCGAGAATAACTTTTCCAGAAAGAAATTCATTCTTTTTCATTTGCTTCTTTTGTCATAGCATTATTTGCTTCCAGTCATGAATAATTTTCCTCCTGATGAGTGCCTTGAGCGTATTTAACATTACAGAATGACTCCGGAAGGTCACAAGGGAAACGTTATCATGGAATCATGTCTGTGTTCGTTCATTCTGTTCACCCCAGCCCCCTTCTTCTTCATTTAACCTCTGCATTTGCATTTGTTTCTCCCTTAGGAGATGTGAAATTGTTCTCTCTCCTACGACCCATGTAAGGTTGAACTCTTCGATTCATTTTCCGTCCCATTTTCATGGGAATATAATTTCTATCGCGAGAGCTGTAAAAGTTTTGTTACCAGACAGCCCAAGCGTTACCCCTTGAAGACGAAATAAGGGACAACGCTTTGGTTCACAGTTGGTGTTCATATATTTGCCGAAAGATTCCTAGAGATCTTTTAAGCCGTTCCTCTCAAGAGGGTGTTTGATTATTTGTGTCACCTTGAGAGTGCGTTTTTATTCGACTTTTTGCGTTGTTTTATGTTACACTTTTACTGCTTCTTCTACTACCGTTCTGGTGCTGCTGCTATTATTACTGTCTCAATGTAAAAATAAGATTTATTTGAGCATTACGTTCACACTAAAAGTAACGACTATTAATTCTTGTATATCCATGAACCTCAGTGCGTGTACATTTTGCAGCCACATCTTCATCACAAGGAAGACTTTTTTTTAGAAAGAAAATTGTTTGCTCTTTCTGAATTGCACCAAGAAAAACTTGGACATGATACTCCTACTCCCACCACTGTGCCAGTCAATCATATTTACAAAATTTCTCTTGGCAGTTAGCTTTCGAGCCACTATAAATTGGGACATAATAAGCCAGGAGAAGACTTCCACCCTTATTTTCAAACATTTTGATGTTGGATTAAAGATTTAAAAATCACTTTCAGACCTTGAAGTACTGACCCGGTCGTTTTTTTCTAAGATAAAGTAGGAGTTATATATATATGTCTTATATATATATATATATATATATATATATATATATATATATATATATATATATATACACACATGTTACCCGCTATGAAGAGATATAAGTTAACATAGACAATGCTGTACATGTGCGGGTTGAATTCAGGTTCTATTTTTGGAATTGATATGAACGTATCGCCACCGTGATTATTGACTGGTAAGTTTGTAACGATTGGCTAATTATGAGTTTTTATGAATTGAGTAATTTTCCTGTTTATTCTATAAGAATGGATTAACATAAAGCAATAACAATAATGAAAACAGAAAAAACCATTACTATTGTTCAACTGGCACTACCACATCAAATTGTATTATTTTTATTATATTTTCTCCGTTACTCGTTTAAGCTGTACTAGAAAGACCTAAATTTTTTATCGTATTTTTTATATTATTAATAAGTCTCTTCAATGTCTGTTGCGTGATTATGATGAAACTCGGCATCTTGATGCTTGTGATTATTTTCCTCGAAGTTTTTTTTTCTTGACATTTTTACTAGCCACAAGTTAACTTATAAGCCAAAAATATTAAGAAATATTTTTTGAAGATATCAGAAACTATCGTATTTGGAAGTTGCTTGTCAAGAAAATTCGACGCTGCTGCGAAGATATTACTTGAAGTATTCTTGATCTTGACCTTAATTCCGTGTCACAGATCAGATCAATGGTAAAAAATTATCTTGAACTATCATGAAAATTGGGAGTTTTTATGTGATTTTCGCAGTATTTTTAGCTTGACCTATTTTTCAAAGTCTTGGGTAAATTATTATTATTATTATTATTATTATTATTATTATTATTATTATTATTATTATTATTATTATTATTATTATTATTATTATCTTGTACTTCGATGAAATTTGTTAAGTACTGTACGGAGTTATGATTACTTTTCCGGCAAACAGGCCAATTTAGCGACTGTATTTTTTCCTGCTGCACTTTACCCATGGTAGGCAGGTACAATGGGGTTTGCTAAGCATTCTCCCTTTTGTATTTTTAGACGTGGCCTAATTTCATAGGTCGCAGGTATATTTGAATAGCAAAATCTTAGTATTTTTTACCTATATATATCAGATAGTATAATAGTTACAGGTATCTGATTTTCGAAATCTTTGTCCCTAGTACATTTTTCAAGTTCTGAGGATGAAACCTTTGTTTTTGGAGTGAGTGGTTATTTCACCCCCTTCCATTTGATAGAAACACCTTTTCCCGTTAGTTCCTCCAAACCTTGTGATTCACATAATCATCTTTCTTACCTGTTATTACTATTTTGACATGCAAAAGTTTATTATGCTCAATGAATTAAAATAGTTTTTATATAAATCATTCGATGCAATGATGACATTTAATAACAGCTGGCTCTGATTAATGTAGGCGTCAGATAATAATATCGGCGAGTCATAGCAGATAACGATGAAAAGTATTTTGTTATTAATAATAATAATAATAATAATAATAATAATAATAATAATAATATTATTATTATTATTATTATTATTATTATTATTATTATTATTATTATTATTATTATTATTACTTGGAATTGTAGATTCACATTCGAGTAAAACTTGAACTCGTTTCATCGCTCTCTAAAGAGCAGGCCTCTATCTTTCATCGGCATCGTATCTCTTGCCTCTCTCTCTCTCTCTCTCTCTCTCTCTCTCTCTCTCTCTCTCTCTCTCTCTCTCTCTCTCTCTCTCTCTCTCTCTTCTATTCTATTCTCTGCCTGTCTTAGTTCATTTATCTTTTCAGAAAAAGACATTGATCCCCTTCCAATCTCATCAAAGCTTCCCGCACTTTTTTAGATTCAATTCCTATCTGTTTTCTTCCTTATCTTTCACCTTTTATCTCTCCGTTTGCATACAAGTATCTTTTTATCGGCGTCCAATCCTTCCGTGTCTATCTGCTGAAGTATCTGATTCCTTTGTTCTCTTTACCTGCTCTCTCTATTGTGTAATTAAATATTTTTTTATTTTTCATTTTACATTATCTTCCTTTTCCATTTCTATTTTGTTTACAGGAGTAAAAAAAGTATTAGAATTTGCAGGTTGGGGTGTGGTCGACCCCAGTTAAATGATTTCTTCAGCTTTGTTCATGATAATTAGCTGGAAAAGCAAAGTAGATTATTAACTGTTATTCATTTCAACATTAGTTTTAAACTGAGTAACCTTTATGATTATTCTCGGAATATGGCTTGATGCCTTTCCCCCTGTAAATTCAGGCAGAGTTCTGAGGGATGTCAGATGCAACTCTAGGTAATTGACAACCTACTACTACTGTTTCCTCCTGTGGCTTGATATATATATACAGGGTGTTTCGAAATTAGAGCACCCCCCCCCCCTCTACAGCATAAACTAAAATTGATACGGACAAAAACAAAAGTCATCCAGAACAGGTATTTATTCAAGTTTCTCTCTGAGTATTTAATATTTTGTGTTGCCTCCACCTGCCTGTACCACAGCCTGCATTCTTGAGGGGTATGATTTCACCAAATCGCAAAAAAGCTGAGACTCAAACTCCATTTCCCTGAGCACTTCGGTCACCTCTCTTCGCAGGTTGTCGAGGCTTGGTATACCATCATAGTTCACTGTGCGCGCTTCAGCACAATCCGTTAAGATACTACCAATGTTTTCACACACATTAAAGTCAGGGGAGCCACCTGGAAATTCACTTGACAAGAAGAAATCGATACCACTGTTTCGAAGCAGCTCCTGTGTCTGAAGAGCCTTGAAACATGGTGCCTTATCATGCAAAAATGTGACCTCTTCAACAGATAACACATTTTCAGGATCTTTGAGGAAAGGAAATACTCCACCAGTAAGCACAGTTTCTCTGAAGTATTTGCCATTCCATGACTGTCCTTTTTCTTTGATGACCCACATTAACTGTTCGGCTGTGAAAGAGAGAAAAATTCCCAAACATTCAGGAAATTTCACAACTTGGTGATAGTGCACATAATCGCTGATATCATCCAACTTTGCAGCCCAAATTATGTCATTTTTTTGATTTGGCTTCCTGACTGTGTAAATGAAGAATTCATCTGATGTGGCAACATGGAGAAAGTCAGCTTCATTCCAGTCTTTAAGAAATGAATCATAAAACCATGCACGATCATCTCTCTATTGCTGAGTGATGTTGGGCTTGCTGATAACATGAAATGGCTTGATACCAGATTTTTTCAACTCACAATATACACTACTATAACTTCTCTTCTTTCCCCTTTTTGTTTCTAGTTCAAGTGCCAATTTATGTAAAGACTTTCTTGGTCTACCCACTGCCTCAGCTATGATGTCTTTTGACTCCTGAGAAAGGACTTCAGGCCTTCCAAGATTCTCACTCTTTTTGCGATGACAGTCATATGGATTTTTGTTCCAGTTTCTTTTAACAAAGGATTCATCTCTTTTAATGTATTTAGGTATCCACGAATGTGAAATGAAGGATGCGCCAGCATCCCTGGCCTTTCTGAGGGCTATATCCCGGATTCGGTAAATCCATCTGATTTCCTCTGAGTTGTTAGCCATGACTGTATCTAACTACGTCACTCAGTCTGAAAATACAAGAAATGTAAAATGAAAAATAGCTTAATAGAAAATTAAAATAACGTACTTGGAGATAGGCTATAGCAGGAAACTTCATAACTTTCCATTTGTTCTGTGGAAAGGGGGGGGGGCTCTAATTTCGAAACATCCGGTATATTTATATATATATAACTTAAAATGTATAATCTAATGTAATGCTATGTAATATGATATAATATAATAGAGCTTCTATCACGGAAATGAACCGCGATATGAAATAACAACAGAGTACAAGGTCAAAATGAAAGTGAAACAGCGAAGTGCAAGTTCTTCCGCCTTTGCTCTAAGTGTTATTAATATACATATATACATTTATATATGTATGTGTGTATATATATATATATATATATATATATATATATATATATATATATATATATATATATATATGTAGATTGTGATTCTTTTGTTTATCGAGTAGGGAGCTAAATGTGCAGAATATATCACAAAAATATTCATATAGGATTTGCCAAAAGAATAATGCTTTTTTTGACATCCAAGTGAAAGCTCACCAGTAAATTGATTGATCCAGTCTGATATAATAAGCTGTAATAATGTTATCCTAGAATCCACTTAAAATCTGCAATTAATTTAGTTTACAAATGACAATAATATTAATTTAAGCCCAGGTCTGTATACCCTTGACCCCATTCTGCGTAAGGAGATTTATGAGAGGAACTGAAGATTATCACTACCCTTATTCGTGTATTTGACTTCTCCTAAGTAAAACCAGTACAGACGTTCCAATTTTAGTATTATTGCTTACTTCCTCTCGTGGCCACTCCCTCAGTAGGTTTCGGAACCAATTTGCGTGTAACTGTCCTTTTCTGTAAGGCGTTTATTTCTATAACTCGTAGGATGTGGCAAGCGTTTGCCTTCATTCTTCATTTTGGTTTATTGTGACACTTGAGTTGCCCGTAAAATCGTACATTTGTTATTAAGAATAATATTCCAATGTATAGTAATTTACTAATAACTCTACTGTAAGTTATATTTACTCGAGTCCAAAGCTTTGATCAACTACTGCATTGAAATTCAAACTCTTGAGGTATTGTTAATGATTAACAATGGTAAGGAATATGCTTTAATGACCTTCAGTGTAACTTTATATGCACATTTTTTAGATTTGACATGCCATTTGCAAGAGCACCTTGATAAGTGTTTTGAGTGCAGTGTAATTCAAATAGATTTGAGTGCTGCTTTCGATTTAGTAAATCGTAAGGCGCTTATATACAAAGTTCAGAATCTTGGCGTGGGTAGATATGCTTTAGGATTACTTCAAGATTTCTTTACAAGTAGGCAGGGGCAAGTTGTTGTTGATGGGATCCTTAGTGAACCATGACCTATTGTGTCTGAATTTCCACAGGGTAGTGTTCTTGGATCATTGCTCTTTCTAGAGTATACAAGTGATATGTTTGTTGGCCTGGAAAACAAGGTTATGCAGTATGCCGATGATGCAACACTTGTGGATGTAGTAAAGTGTCCTATGAGAAATGAAGCTGCCCTTAGTCTCAGTTGTGGCATGGAGCGAATTAGTGAATGGTGTAGTCGGAGAAATACTAGGCTGAACTCCAGTAAAACGAAAACACTATTGATTAATAGATCTTGTACTGATTTATCACCCCATCCTCCCCTTCAGGTGGATGGGACTCTGGTAAATGAGTCTGAAGCTTTAACTATATTTGGTGCAACTTTTGATCACATCTTACTTTTGAGAAACATTTAAGGAAAGTGTCAGGAAATGCTGCACGGAAGTCAGGTATTATACCTAATACCTCATATATTTATATCAATGATGAAATCAATGTAACCTGTTTTAGGATGGTTCCCTCTGCCAGAGATTCATCTCTTGTGGATAGAGTGGTTCGTGGTGTAGGTTTGTGTTTCCTAACATTAGCAGTTATGACTTGGACCATCGACGGATGGTCTCTTGTTTGTAAGTTTATCTTAAGTTTCATTTTAACAGAAATTTTTCTCATCACAATTAATCCTTGATCGTCTTTTCCTGCCGAGAGCGACCAGATTTGCTGAACAGCAGCATCAGTATGTAGTAAATGTGCCTCACTGTCGAACTTCTTAGTTCTAGAGGCCCTTTATTTCTCAGACCGTTGGACTGTGGAACAGTATCTCTGAGGATATTGGGCAACTGGAACCTTAAACGCTCAAGAGAAGGCAATTCACTTTGTATTTTTGAATTTACTTACGTTTTTATATAGTTATTTATTGATTTTTGAAAATTTTTTCTGATAACTGATGTCTTCTTTCTGTATTTCTTATTACCTTCTGTTACTTCTTTCAAACGAACACCATGTTCTTTTTGAAGCTTGAATTTCAAGTCAATGGCCCCTGTGGGCTTGTTCCAAATGAATAGGGTTCATCTTCTGAATAAGAATAGAAATAATAATGTAAAATATCTCCATCTTGGTTAATTTCTATAATGAAACTGCGTGGACAGAACTATTTATATACTTCTAAAAATATTTTAATGTAAAGTTGCTCTGTTTAGCTTTATATTAACATAGATAACCTATGTAAAGTTCTCGGCGTTGACTCTATATGCATACTGATCTTGAAACGAAAGTTCTTAGACTGACTTTTATATTCATACTGATTACTTGCCAAGTGTGTTGTTTTGATTTTGATTTTTCTGAGTGGTTAGTAACACTATCATTATTCAGACCATCTTTGCAGTTCATTTTACTTGAAAAGAATTCACTTGTAGTATCTTCTTGGTGAGCATTATCATCATCAATTTGATTACCTTGCAGCTATAAAAAATCACATTTGATTCGTTTACAGAAAATATCAGTATAACTTAATTAAGATAATGTTCTAGGTTACTGGAAGCAGATCAGATTCAGAGGCGAATTAATTTTTGAAAACTTGTTTTAAAAATAAAAAGGAGATTGGGCACCGGATTGGTAAATGCAACAGATGAAATTATTATCAGTCATAAGAACGTTTTTGGTATGCTAATGGAGATGTCATGAGGTTGTCAACCATGCAAATTCAATGAGCGTTGGAGAGGGACGTCGCTTTATGTTTAATATATTCATGCTTCGATGAGCGTGATGATTTTGTGTATGGAAATTCTGGGAATTAATTCTTATTTATGTTTTTTTTTAATATTTCAGTGGTCAAATTTAGGGATTTCACTTCTTTTTTATTCTAGGACTTTGGCCTTTATTTATGACATGACCTCTTTCTATCTCTCTCCTGAATGCAGCCTGGATTTCCCAGGAACGGACTTCCTGTCACTTGTTTATTCTTTTGAAGTCCGGGATATGCAAGTCGTAGCCTTAGTGCGAAACTTAGTTATAGAGTAACATCTCTCTCTCTCTCTCTCTCTCTCTCTCTCTCTCTCTCTCTCTCTCTCTCTCTCTCTCTCTCTCTCTCTCTCTTTAAGCCCTTCGTTGGCTGAGTCGGTTGAGCTTCAGACTGTCGCTCGATGGCCTGGAGTTCAATTCCACCGACCGGCTGATGAAGAGTTCGAGGAATATATTTCTGGTGATAGAAATTCATTTCTCGCTACAATGTGGTTCGGATTCCACAATAAGCTGTAGGTCCCGTTGCTAAGTAGCCAATTGGTTCTTAGCCACGTAAAATAAGTCTAATCCTTCGGGCCAGCCCTAGGCGAGCTGTTAATCAGCTCAGTGGTCTGGTAAAACTAAGGTATACTTAACTTTTCTCTCTTTCTTATTGATGCAAAAAAAAAGATAATCAAAGATTATTTTTAATGATACCATCACCAATCCATATTCTTCAAAAATTAAAAATTGATCTAAAAGATATCGAAACAATAGCACCTACTGTAAACAATGGAAATAAAATAAATAAGTAAAAAAATAAAACATTTATATGATACCTGATTCTTGTTAGGGTAGGAGCCATTAACGATAGAATTCAGTCATTTAATTGAGCTTTGTAGTAATCCACCCTACAGGGGCTTTCCTAAATGGGCTGGAGAGATATTCAGTATTTCGTGGATAACATTTTGTTACCATTAACAATTTCGTGAAAGTTTCCGGGATAGAGAGAGGGGGCTTTTAATCTCTTTGTTGATGGTAAAGATTGAATGAAAGGGGAATACATCCTTGTCCTATCAGTTAATGAAATCCAGGAAATAGTTTAGAATGCTTTGGAAACGATTTGAAATGAGCATTTCATCGGATGGAATCTTTTGTTTTGTATGTTGCGGACTGTGGAGAACTTGCTCTTTTTTTCTCTCTCTTGAAGGGAAAGCAGAGATTGGCAACAGATTTCAGTTCTTGTTTTTCTTTAAAAAAGAAAGAAATCAAGGAGATTTTGGGGCATAACAAGCACTAACAATATCTTATTCACTGGCCTTTAAAGGACAAGAGTAATTGAATAGATCAAGTCCAGTCCATAAAATGCATAGAACGGTCTCCCATTTTCGTAACATAACACCATTGTTCCGTGGAACAACTGAGCTACAATTTCCAACTTCATCTTGTTAAAAAGAAAAAGAATAAAGGGCCCGATGTGAGTCAGAAATTTATTTCAATGAAACACGTGCTTGTATGTTAAGCAGGTTCACACACACACACACACACACATATAAATAAATAAATATATATACATACATATATATATATATATATATATATATATATATATATATATATATATATATATATATATATATTTATATTTATATTGAAGGATTTTGTCAAACTTCTTTCGTTTTTTCATTTATTAGTTTTTAAAGCAGGCAACATCTGAGTTTTCACTTTCATTCATTTACTTAGTGCCTTTCTGATTGCTTACTACTGTAGTAGGCAATATGAAAAACCGGAATAATGATTATTAAATTCACATATAATGTGGGATCCTAGTTTTATTAGCTACTGAACTTTTTAATAGTTTTGTCTTACGATGCTGAGCGATTACAGCCAAATAAGATTTTTAGGAATAACAGTAAAAGATATATTCCTTAGCAATATAATACATTATATTTGATTGCCACATTTCGTTTCGTTGGAAGAAATATTAATTATTCATTAAACAGCTAAGAAACGAACGGAACTAATTTTAACGAGGAATGAGTAAAATAATAAAATAACGAATTATAAGTTCAAGAACATGATCAAAATTGCCAGAATCCCCTTAGGAAATGTATTCCAACAGCTTCAACGTCATCAAGCAGACAAAGACGAATCTCTTACACTTTCCTGTTGATTCAGTCGCTGTTCCAAGGAGCAGGAACAGACAGTGACGACTCACTGTATGTAGCCGGAGTCATTCTCAACTAAAGTTGCGCCTTTTGTTCCCTTCACGCATGAGCTACGCTACTTTCAGTGTGGAGGCACTGAGAATTAAACTTAATTCATGCTACGTTTATTCAGAAAGATTCCTCGCATCTCTGAGCACCTGGCCTTGTTGATTAACAGAGTAATATAATTACTATAATTACAATTTTCATTAATAGTACGATAATAATTAATATTATGGCATGGGATGATATGATGATTATAATAAAATCTGGCAGTTGCAGTGATGCTGACAGTTACAAAGATGATGATGAATATAATAATGTTGATCTCAGTATTAACTAAATTTCATCCATATCAAAGGGTAAAAGTTAATGTGGTAATCCATGAACAATTGGAAAGTTTCTAGTACGAGTTAAAGTTGAAATCCTCCTAGGCCTCTGTAGGCTCAAAGGGCAGGCGCTGATCTCCTGTTTTTTAGGCCGACAAGTCAACATAAATCTCTCATCAACATCAAGTAAAAGCTCTCGCTAATTTCAATGTGAATTCCACGGAACAAATGAGTTTATCCATTTCTTTACATCTACTAAGAGGAAACAAATAAAAAAGGGGACAGTGGAAGAGTGGGTAAAAAATATTTATTGAAGGAAATACACTTATGAGGCATGCAAGGAAGTTTGCAAAAAAAAAGAGTATATATATGTATATATTATAATATATATATTTATATATTTCTAAAGCGTTTTATTTACCATATCACACAGCCTTGATACTCATATGTTTAAGTCAGACTTTAATGATATATTTGAGTCCCATGGGGTTGAGGCATGTGTGCGTGTGTGTTATGTGACCATGTCTGTCAGAGAACTTCATATATGGGGTGATATTAGAATAATAGGAAAGAAAGTACAAGAATGGCGTGGAAAATTGATGATGATCGCAGTCAATACAGTACGGACTTGAGATAATGAACATAATCTGCAGAGATTAACAAAAATAATGGAATTGTTTCCAAGAGGCAAAAGTTGAGAGTAGCTCTGAGTAAGACTAGGGTTATGAAGGCAGTTGGGAAACAGGAAGGTGGAACAGTGAATGTTTGCATGGACAGTGAGCGAATGGAATTAGGTCAGTAAAAGTAGAAAAATTCCGGTTGTTGGTAGGATGAGAAAAAGGGGATTCACATCTTAATTTTGCAGGTTCTAGCTAATTTAGACATAACGCTCATGGGCTGAACATGGAAATGGCCCTAAATGAAGAGTTCATTGCCAAAGGAGCACCATACCTACACAAAGGAAGATCCTACGAATAAACAAAACATGTGAATATATAACGTATAGCTGCATCAGTTGTTGTGGCCTCCTAAAATTAGATATGAAATTCCGTTAGTCAGTAACAGGTACTAATCATAAGAACCAATCAGAGAGAGAGAGAGAGAGAGAGAGAGAGAGAGGTGAATTAAAATTTCACGTCTTTCTATTATAATTACGATTCATATATGCGTCA
>JANJGK010006121.1:22500-25000 GCA_039081455.1 Macrobrachium rosenbergii
TAGACAATTTTCTATTGGCCCATGCAAATCACGCAGAGAATAACGGTAACAATAACCTCTGGTATACATTCCCATGAATGACTCACCATTGTTTAGGTCACACATTTTTATCACAGATAGCAACAAGGGAAACCTAAGAAGTGATGATCTGGGCATTAATGACCCATTATGGATTACTACAATGCAATGACAAACGAAACTGACTTACTCTGGATAACTTTTACTCAAGCTAACATCTGCAAAAAATGTTACAAAGTAAATTGCATTACGTGCCGTACAGATTCTGTAGTAACATAACAAGGAGTGGAAATGACAGATGGGAGATATATCTTTCATTGCGATCATGCTCAACTTATCAAATTCTCTCCAATCAAACACCGACTGCTACATTGCAGTTCACAAAACCATTTTCTTCGTTGTAGACAGAAAGAAAGGAATAAATACCTGGTGTGATTTGACATTATATAAAAAGAAAGTCGTTTACTTTTGATATAAAAAAAAATATCTTCATTCCGTTGACTGAATTTTTCGTCCTTGACGATAATGGTCATTCCCGTCAACCGTAGCCTACGTGATGGTTGTATTGTGAGTTACCTTGTGTTTTATCTTTACATGAACAAGTGGAGCATCCATCGCATGTTAAAATATGTATAGGAGAAGGAGTCATACAGGTGCAACTGACGGTTCTGAAAATTTTTTAATAAACTACCGTAAATAATGGCCTTTATACTTTTATTGCTATCATAACATAGAGTAATACAGTGTTTTGAGTATATATATAATATATAATATATAATATATATATATATATATATATATATATATATATATATATATATATATATATATATATATACTCAAAACACTCTACTCATCTATGTTATGATAGCAATAAAAGTATAAAGGCCATTATTTATGGGAGTTTAGTTAATTATGCGATTGCGGCCTTTATTCAGACATTGCCAGCAAAGAGAGAGAGAGAGAGAGAGAGAGAGAGAGAGAGAGAGAGAGAGAGAGAGAGAGAGAGAGAGAGAGAGCGCGCACAGAAGCCATTTTCCAAGAAGATTATGGCTTAGAGGGGATTCAGTAAGAGGCAGTGCCTGGCACATAATTTAAATACATTCTATGAATTACGATTCAAAAAATTATCAGTAAATGTTTGGTCTGAATATCGAGTTTCTTCAGTTTCCTCAGAAATCTGTTTTCGGCAGTGGGTCGCTGGTATCTTCGAGGGTGTGTACTCATTCTATATCTCTATCTCTCCTTTTGCTTTTAGTAAAGAATATCATTTCCTTCACCGTTTGCCATAAAACCTTACCTGTTTTTTGTAGTGCGCTCTCTCTTCGTATGAAAACTTTCATCTTTGGCAACGAATGATTCCCTCTTTTATCATCCGCTTTGTGAACTCATTTTTTAACGTCATGACTTGGTGTTTACCTGATCAAATGCTCTTTGTTCTCATCTTATCTTATGCTAGACTTCCCTACATCTTGTAGGTCAAGAAAGCCATACTAGTTTTGTCCAATTTTTTAATGTAATATTATGCTGAAAATGTTGTTGTGTCCTTTAGTGTAGGTTACAAGGCTTCGCTGTTTATTTGCTTATGATTTATGAAAGTCTAATCAGATAGTGTGGACATGGAACACATTTAATATATCTGCATCTGGAAATGTGTCAAAGTTCTGAGACTATTGTGCTTGTTGCAACTGTTCGTACTGTGAAAGAACTATCCTTTTTATTTGTTCGCTGTGCTCATTCTACGTACACTTCTGTATGACAAAAGACGCTTTTTGAAACCGTTCAAAGAAAGGAAATTGAAATGTTTAGAACAAAACTATTGTATATCCTCGGTATTTTCCGGTTGTCTAATTACCCCAACCACAGAAAAAGTGCAAACAGTTCCCATGCACGCAAACACAAAGGTCACACTTTTCATAAATTTTGTAGTATTCCTAGGCCATACAACGATAATAGCTCAATCATTTCATAGTTAACCCAGCGTCGTGCACGAAGAGTTTTCGTAAACAAAATTCTCTCTATATTTTTTCAAAGGAGAAATTCAATCTAGAGCGGGTCTGCTGGAAGACGTTGAGAGGAAATTAGGAAATAAAGAACTTAATTAGGTTTAATTATTCCTCTTCTGGAAAGGAATGTCCAAATATCCGACATTCTTTTCCGCCTTAGCCTCCGCGTGCCTCCTTTATTATGTTTCCGTTCGTCTTGCAAGAGCTTCCATTCTCCATGTAGCTCTTTTAAAATGGAGTTCCCGCAAGGGAATATGGACTCAAGTGAATTTTTCTCTCTGGCATTGTACCTGGGTGATAAAAGTTTTATTTCAGTGATTCTAAACTTAATATAACTAGATGTCTTCGTTTCTTATGGAGGGCGGAGGAAGGGTTGAGGGACAATTTCATATATATAATCAAAGAAAATAAATTCTTTTTCCAAGCGAAATATAGATCAGTAAGGATTTTATTTTGGGAATTAAATTGTGTACATT
>JANJGK010006121.1:27500-39758 GCA_039081455.1 Macrobrachium rosenbergii
TTAACCAGGGATGGCTCCATTCATAAGAAAGGACGAGGATCACTGCCACAAATCTTACTTTAACCGCTTTATGCACAGTCATTCGTTCCAACTTTGGCTTCCATAGACACTTCAAGATCTTTGCATTCTTTTGCTGACTTAAGGCTCCCTCCCGTGAAAGCCTTTCTTTCCCTTTCGATGTGTGCTCGTATAGACAGAATTTTGTGCTTTCATTTCCATTTTCTTATGTATGGTAAACTATTTAGAATTAAGCATATTTATTTCCTTTATTCACATGATTACTTACACACGTTTTTGTGAGAGCTTTCGTTGTGTTTTAATGGTACTTTTGTTTTGTTCTTAATGTCAGCACTCATAATAATAATAATAATAATAATAATTATTATTATTATTATTATTATTATTATTATTATTATTATTATATTATTATTATTATTATTATTATTATTATTATTATTATTATTATTAATAGTAGTAGTAGTAGTAATGGTAGTATTTTCTTGGTATCTTCCTCCTCTTTTTCAGTGCCACAGCCACCCCTCTGCAACCATTCCTGTGGAAAGCATCGACCTCCAGTAAATCCTCCTTCTCCACATCTTCCTTCACTGTGTTGCTCCACCCAACCCTTTCGTCCCACTTGACCCCCCCTCCCCCCCGCTCGCAGCTCTGTTCCCTCCTTCCTCCTCACTCACCCTTACCACATACCCATACCATCCCAATCTCGACTCTCGTATCAGATCAGAAATCTTTACCACCCTGACACCTGTCCTCATTTCTTCATTTCCAGCCCCTCCAGCTCACCAAAATCCACCTCAGTATCCTCCTGTCTGTTTGCTCCAGTTTCCTATATAAAATGCGTTGAAGTTTGTAGGGTCTTCGCCACCTTTGGCGATACAACTTGTTTTCACTTTTGCCACATAAATTCTTAAATCTTTATGGAAACATAAAACGAAAGTACAGTATTTGAAAAAAATGATTGATTGAGTTATGAATTGTATCACTACCATCAAAGTTTTTATTTATCTCTAATATATACTTTTACACATATGATTTGCTCTTCCTGATTAAGCAGTTTTACTTTCCATTTCTAAATATATTTCTATTATGTACCTATATATAAATTATTTATACATCTGTAATTTAATTCCTGCATTTTCCTTTATTCTTTTAACTGAATATTCAAGCCCTACTATACTATATAAAAGATATTGTTTGCTTTGTCACTGTAGTCACAAGCTTATTAAAATTGTGTAAATTATTCGAGGTAACAATGATACCTCCTTCTCGTTTATTTCCCCAAATAAATCAGGTGTCCGCCAGGTCTACACAATGTGTAACATTGGTTGGTCCTATGGTGATTACGGAAGGAACAATTTCTCTCAAAACTGAAAAGTATAAAATGATAAAATTAAAAAAAAAAATTAAAACATGCTTTTATTAAAATGCACTAAAAAGTAAAAAAATAATATTGGAGACACACCAGATTTTCTTACAATTAATCATGTGTACAAAAATAAAAGCGTGGGGTCCAAACATGGAAGGAAACTCTACAATAAAATAAAAAGATTTTTATTTCTTGTAACATTTCCTTCCGTGTTTGGACCCCACGCTTTTATTTTTGTAGACATGATTATTTGTAAGAAAATCCTAGTCTCCAAAAATTATTTTTTACTTTTTAGTGCATTTTAATAAAAGCATGTTTTAACATCTTTTTTATATTTTTTCGTTTTATACTTTTTAGTTTTGACAGAAATTGTAACCGATTTATGATTGTAGTTAACAAAACTGATATCCGTTTACGAGGGAGGGTGAGGATGGGTGAAGGGAGGGAAGAGGGAAGGGGAGGTGAGTAGAAAGGTGAGGGGAAGGGGAAATGGGAGAAGGGGAGGGTGAAGGAAGAGGGAAGAGGAGGCAAGGGGAAAGGGGAGGAGAAAGGAGGAGGGGGAATTGGGAGGTGAGGGGAGGAAATTGAGAAGGGGATGGAGTGGAAAGAGGAGGGGGACGGGTGGATGAGGCAGGGGTAGGGGAGGGGAAGGGGGAATGAAGTGGAGGGAAATGGGAATGGAGAGGATGGGAAGAGGAAGGGAAGGAGAGGGGAAGTGGGAGGGGCGGGGGAAGTGGAGGGGGATGGAAGAAGGAAAGGGAGGTAATCGGGAGAGAGATGGGGATGACACAGCTAAATTAACACTTGAACGAATGCTTCGGAAGGGGGAGGGGAAGGGGAAGGGGAAGGGGAAGATAGGGGGAGGGAGGATGGAATGGAGGTGATGGAAGAGGGAAGTGGAGGTATGAGGGAAGGGGATGGGGAAGACACAGCTAAATTAACACTTGATCGTGTGATGGGGGAGGGGGGAAGGGTAGGGAGATAGAAAAGGGATGAGGAAGGGGGATGGAATAGGGAAGGGGATGGGAGAGGGAAGGGCGAGGGTTTATATAGAAGGTAGATTCTGCTGAGTCAAAGAAGTTGTGAACAATCCGAAGTTTCATACAAATCCTGAGACACTGGGAGAGGTCACTGTAGGGTCACTAGAGGTCAGTACTGACCTAATGATCATGTAAGGTTGTATTGTCACCGGGATTGAGTAACCATGAGAAATTTCAAGTCCACCGGACTAAGGGAACAGGTCGAAAATTGAGTTAAAAGATTTGAGACAATTCAGGAGAGGCGGTTAAGCCTTGTCTTTTCATAGAGGTTTTTGTTCAATAAACTCGTTGTTCATATTAAACACAACCTCTCTCTCTCTCTCTCTCTCTCTCTCTCTCTCTCTCTCTCTCTCTCTCATATTCTACCTTTTACCAATACCTAATCATGGTAAATTACTGCCATCATTAACTGAATCAGTTTCCATGCAACATTCATTCATTATAAATAAATTTCAGCCTCTCAGGTTTTACACACCTGTGTCCATGGTGCAGCATTTTATTTTAGTTAAGGGTTCAAATATGCCTGCTAATTAAAGAAATAATATTCCGTTAATTAGGGAATCAGATGAGGTAGATTAACGGTTGATTGATGTCCATGATATACATTCATTCATTAAAGGGTGAATATTTTAGACGGAATGCCCAGATAGTATACTGTAGACAAAAACTTTGATGATGAAGTCTCTTGTAAACGTACTTTACGGCATGCCTGCAGTCATGTGATTACATTCATGCTCATCAAAATAGACATATGCACACCAGAACACTTACAAACACGTTCATACACACGCACTATACATATATACATAATATATATATATATATAATATATATATATATATATATATATATATATATATATATATATATATATTATTATTATTATTATTATTATTATTATTATTATTACTGCGAATATACCTTTGATACTTACCGGATTCTGGGCGGCAACGGATAAATGCTGGGACTTCTTTTCATTATCAAGGAATCTGCTGTATTTCATTAAAACATCTGACTAAATAGACCGATTAAGGCAATTCTGTAGACAAATAAATCAAGGGAAATACTGTAGCTTAGGGCCTTCTTCATGTGAGGGAAGATTACATAAACTCAAGGGTTCTCTTAATCATATTTACATAATAAACACAGATCAAAAGAATAACGAATTACTGGGCAGGTAATAATAAGGGCCTGCTAAATGAATGAATCCTACACAGGAGAAATATTCTACATCGATGATGTCTTCATAACAATAAACATCGCAGAGGTGTAGAAGGGGTGGCATAAGGCCACTGCACATGGGATAGAGCTGAGTGTTTTCACAGCGAGGGCCAATCTTCGTCAAGATGACGATGTCCTCTTCAGTAGGGCGCCAACGCTTGAGGAGGGAATTAAGGGGATGCCACAACAAAAGTATACTGGTTCAAACCTTGGGGTCGAACACGTGGAGGGTACAAGTGACAGGCAAAGGTAAGGACATCTGTCCTTGGTGGAGTTCTGAGCGCTTCTCTCTCTCAACTGGCTGAAGTGGGGTAAATTTTTGAATTCTGTGATTAGTTGTGTAATAACCAGGTACTTGGAACACATCGTTAATATATATATATATATATATATATATATATATAATATATATATATATATATATATATATATATATATATACATATATATACATACGCACTCTTACACACACACACACACACACACATATATATATATATATATATATATATATATATATATATATATATATATATATATATATATATATATATATATATATATGCTTAAAAAATCACAGTAGATTATATATATATAATTTCTTTTGAAGTCAACGGCACTGTTTACAGATACTTTCTTCTTTTCAAGACTTTGAACCAGTCTATACCTCTTCTTCTCTTCTGGTAAGCTTCTCAGGAACAAGGAAAAATTATTCAAAATTCTTTACATTAAATTTTCTTTGTCTAGTCGATGGAACCTTTCCCCACTTCTCTGTACATTTGACGCAGGCCGTTGTTGATTTATACTCATGACTTCTGCCATTTGCGGTGTATCGACCCGGGATTTTCTATGCACAATCTATGTGCTATATTATAATTCACCTAGTGACGGTTTATGGTGGTGGTCATCTACGTAGAGTTGAAATATTGCCTCTTAGTTGTGGTGAACTTGCAGTCGCCTGCTCAGAGTGGCAGTGGTGCGAGCTATGTAGTAATTACTGAGGGTTTGACATGTCCCTTAGGTACATTTAAATTTTGTATACTACGTCGGTCGACTCCCACATCTCTACGGGGAACTGTGCTATTTTGGGTGCTGACTAGGTTAGGACAGCAGTAGACGTGTAAGGAAATCCTCTCGGTACGATTCGTAGGTGTTGTACCGCTGGCAATTATTCTCTCTATGGCCTTCACCTCATCCTTGAACTGGCTGTGATATGTGGCTTTGTAATACAATATGATCTTTCTCGCTGAGGCAAGGGTCGTCACTGTTGTTGTGCTGGACGGTTGTATCGTGTGTTCAAAGCACTGATTTTATTCCATAAACATTTCTTTTTATTTCATTATAATATGTCATATATGATTTTCTTCGTTTTTAGTTTTCTGTAAAAGAAAACTATCGAGATGGCTTTGTCTGCCCGTTTGCACTTTTTCTGTCCGCCTCAGATCTTAAAAACTAATGAGGCTAAAGGGCTGCAAATTGGTATGTTGATCATCCACCCTCCAAACATCAGACATATCAAATTGCAGCCCTCTAGCCTCAGTAGTTTTTATTTTATTTAAGGTTAAATTTACCCATGTTCATGGCCTACAACACAGGCCACCACCGGCTGTGGCTGAAAGTTTCATGGGCCGCGGCTAAGAGTTTGATAAGCCGTGGCCGTTATTTCTTTATGACAATCTGCCGAGTTCAGCTAAATTGCTTGTCTTGATCACACCATCACCCGTAACGCTGACCATACGATTTGTTACAGATTTACGATACTCAAATTTAGAATATTTATGATGGCGATCAGGACAAACTAACTATCACCATGACAAAAGTATGTTGATTTTTTCAAATAATCTTCGTGTAGCATGGTCAGTTAGGAAATCTTCAGACAGTAATTAATTATAACGGAAAGTGAAACGCACCGGGCCGAAAAGTTTGTTTTTGATGAGATAGTTTTCTTGAAGGGCAACATTCCAGGAATGGTAGAAACCAAATGGTATTATTATCAATATCTTTTCGTAATACAAACGCACAAAAATAGCCTTAGTTATAATAAATTCATACTATTATTGAGGGGAGTTTGACCATTATAAAATGAACACGAGGTGGCGGTTTGGTAAGGGTCGTGTTGTTTAGAATAGTCTGCTTCGCTACAAATCATACACATGCTCCACATACTACGCCTCTCATAGATAGGATTCAAATCTAAGTCTGATATAGAGAGAGAATAAAAGGGAAAATAGCTATCCAAATTCATATTACTAGTAGATATTACAGCAACATGAGTATGAACTTAGTTACATAGCAGAACACCAGAGATGGGAGGTGATGGTCCCTTAAAAACACTATCAAAAACATCTGTCTCCAAGTTATAAAGCTTAAATGCAATTATTCTCGCGCTCATCAACTTTTGAATGCAGTGACATTGAGCATTTTTACTTTGCTTACATTGCTCCCTGGATTATGAATATTGTGTAAAATTATCTTCCAATTCAAGTAAAATATACTTCAAAATTCTGAGCACAACAGTGACCAATTATATTCCAATTCAGGTAAAATATACTTCAAAATTCTGAGCACAACAGAGACCTATTATCTTCCAATTCAAGTAAAATATACTTCAAAATTCTGAGCACAACAGTGACCACTGATGTTCTTCTTTAGGTAAATAATAGAGTTGAAAAATGTTATCATGCCTGAGCACACTCAGCTTGCAAGTTCAGGGAGCTCCTCATTGAATAGCTGGGTCTATTTTGAGCTGAAATCCGCTCGCAATAATGCGATCCCTTATACTACAGAATAGATATTACGATGGTTGGCGTAAAGCATCTCAAACCAGCATGATATATGTTTGACACAAACCTGTTGCTTATACTGTATGCTACATTTGTTATGATGTGTTGGTGTTTGACTTTTACACAACAGCGTGTCATGGAAATGCGTAAGAGTGGTATATGGTAGTAAAATTTTATGCATACGAGTTATGAATTCATAAGATATGCAAGAATGATTTTATACTTACGTGAAATGTCTGTTACTTAGTACCCTCCAACGGAAACACACCCACACAAATATACCCATCTTACACTTGGCAGTTCAAACAGATCACATTTGATTGATCAGTCCGAACGGTCAGTTTGAGCTTCAAGTTTGTTGGGGCTTCAGGAAAATTTCATTGCATAACAGATATCATTATACCAAGATATCATTTTTATAACACAAGTTACGGGAATTCATTTCGTATTACATAGTTTTAACTTGATACAAAAAGGTAAGCTGCATTCTTTGCTTTCCTCATAAGAAGTTTTTACAGAATTTTCAGTGATTCGAGTCGAAGGCAACCCTTGGTGATATTATATCGGTATAATCTCTTTGATCTAATACATCTGACGAAACTGCTGTTAATTTGATAGCATATAATAGCAGATTAACCTGATGGTTAACAAAGTTTTAGTTTTTCATGAAAGTAAAATTTCATTGTAGTGCAATTATGGACATGTGTATCTTTAGATAATAAACAAGGGGCTAGATAGTGTTTGTTTTAATATTCAGTGCGAGATGCTGAGGAATCGTATAATGTGATTAATTTGCAAGGCGGTCTTTTTCCACCTCATGATAATTGCATGAGTTATTATGTTAAAATTTGTACATGCTAACATATTTTGGAAATATTTTGAATCCTGATGAGGGAAAAGATTGTCTCTTCTATGGAGAAGGAAAACCTATGTGCCAAGCCATTAGAAAAAATAAAAACAAATGTTGTCTAAAGGTAATTTATCTTGTTTGGTGAGATCTTAAAAAAGCACCTGAATTTGCTTTCTCATATCTATTATGTCATTCATACTTGTTGCAAACACGAATCAATGTGTGTGCGAGGATAAGGATTTAAAAACATACTGTGTTTAAAATTGCGTGTGCGTGCTTCTGTGCATAAAGGATTCTTCGTATATAAATAAAACCTCTTCTCCCACACACCTTATCTGCCTAAACTTCTCGTTTCCACCATTGTTACTTGCCCAAAGAATGTATCTTTTACGGCTTTTTATTTGCGGCAAATGCTCTTAAGCGCTAAATGTTTTTCGACTCCCAATTCCTGAATGTATTCATCCTCTCTCAGGCTGAAGTAATGCGTTCCTTCTCATTTTCCTTCCTTTTTCGTTTTTATTTTGCTCTTTTAAGTGAAGATAAATACTCCTGTCTTTGATAATAGAGCGAAAATTGCTCGACCAACTTTGCTTCTGTAACTTTCCTTCGCCCTTTATATTTTTTCGTTTTGATTTGCCTGATGGCGTTTTAGTAGGATTGTTGGTAAGTCTTCTTATGTATGGCTGTATGTATTTTTTTTTCTTTACACATGACAGGTGTCTTTCTGCTCAAGTGTTTGAAAAGAAATTTGGGAATGCTTTGATCTTCATGCATGCATTTTTACATTTGTAAGGTCCGAGGTTTGTTGTCGGCTTGTGCCCACCAATCATTCCAGTTGTGAATTAGTATCAGTGTTAAGGAGCATTTTCAGCTTTGTTTCGTTTCCCCTAACAAAGGCGAGCCCTGAGAAATGACGAAACAGTGATCACTGCCTTATTTGAACCTAACTGCCGCATCGGGGATAAACCCACTGTGAAGAGAACTTCCACAACATTAGGCACCTGATGCACTAAGGAAAAAGACCAATCACTTGCATATTCAACACCGTGCACTATTCACCTCTATCAGGCACAGTCTCTCTCTCCTTTTCTGGATATTGAGGCACTCCTTGCTCGCTTTTCATCTACCTAACATTTATTAGGTATTCTCCCCGTCCGTTCGACTCCATCGAATTGTACTCTCTCTAATTCCTTGCATCCTTCTTTATTTCCAAATGACAAAACCTTCTTAAACTATAATTCTGCCTATCAGCTACACTAGCCTTTTTTTATCACTTTTGTTCGCCTTTACATTTCTGATAATTAAGTCTTCTTTTGCTACACATACTAAACAAAGAGTTTATCTCCAAAGATTCAGCCAGTTTTCTTTCATTTGTGTTCAACTTCATATCTTACTGGCTCAAGGTTGGACGACAGTAAATCTAAACGTGGCGTCTATTTCACAAACTATCATTATTAAACGCATGAAAAATGATATAGTTGCACATTATTTTTTCACTTAACAGGGAGCTCTTCTCCTTCAGGAGGATCCGTAGTTACTGAAATGGTGAATGTGAGAGGTTATAATATGGACATTATTCTAAATGGCGAGAGAAAAAGCCTGAAGTAGGCCTCATAAGAAGCAGTAGTGGTGTAGACAAACTGGTCTCAGTAAAAAAAACCTCGGTCTCCCTCACAACATTTTCTGTAAGTTCCCCAAAATGTGTTTGCATATCATGCGGGGATTTAAGTTGTGGTTCTGTCTGATTAAGGTCGGTGTACATGTTTTTATAAATATTATCATTTGAGGACTGACAACAAGTAAGAACACTTTTCTTTATCGCAATAACCAATGAATATTTTCCGCTACAGCTTTTTTTGCATGACTAAGCAGAATATCCTAACTGTTCTGATTGCCCTAGCACACTGGTTGACATTTAGACCATTTTCTACTAAATATGGTCCCCTTGTTTCAGTTAACAAGGGGGCCATATTTCTGCATGCATACCGTAAAACAAAATGGTCAATACGGTTCTTTCCCATCAACAGACCAAACTGTGAATGTTCTTGCGCTCTGGTGGTTGCCCAGAGTAAAAATAAATTACCCAATGATAAATAATGACAGAAAAGACTGGGAAGTAATGGCTTACATGGAACAATAAAGCAACACTACAATGAACCAGAAAAGGAATATAGAGGAAGACTGGAATTAGGAGACAAAAAGATGCCGTGAATAAGCCTGGCCTTATCGCTTCGGTGAAAGAAAGCCTGATAAAGTTCATAACTACAGTTTATGGTATTGCTGAAGGTAGTTAGTTTGGTTTCCAGCAGAAGGTTTTCTTGTAACCAGTAATTAATGGCCAACAGTGTATTTCAAAGCTCATAGTTTTTTTAATGTTATGGAGCGCAACATCTAAGGCACTGGGAATGGTTTACGAGTTAAAAAAAAGCTGGAACCTATTGATGTAAAACCGAACATTCCAAGTATACCTTTTCATTT
Organism: Macrobrachium rosenbergii; assembly: GCA_039081455.1. Taxonomy (NCBI): domain Eukaryota; kingdom Metazoa; phylum Arthropoda; class Malacostraca; order Decapoda; family Palaemonidae; genus Macrobrachium; species Macrobrachium rosenbergii. The sequence goes on from JANJGK010006121.1 coordinate 37,257, forward strand.
TAATATGGAAACCTGGGCCTCAAGACAGAAAACCAAATAAAGAACTGTTCATAGGGCACCATGTATATCAGGGAAACAGGGAGAAGCTGTTTGATAAATGATTCTGCATCTTGGATACAATTACTTCACTGTAAGCAAGTGGAAACTGTTGACAGGGCTGAGAAATATGATCATCGTGTTAACTTCCTTTGTTGAAAGGCCGTTAATTGCTCTGGCTGATAGATATGGTTGGTGCACTCTGCGACTTTACGAGTTATCTAAAAAGACTAATGGTCAAAGTAACCAGCAATCACAGACTTTGCCCTAAAATACGATTGAAACATCTCTTGAAGCCATATCCAGTGCATGGTTAGTATAAGATTGGGATTCCTTTTCCGGAACAGCTTGTGAGCATAGGTCTAACTGTAATTAGATGAATCATAATTATTGAAAGCTCATCATGCATTTGTGTTTAACAGAATTCCAGAGCCGACCGGACATTTAAACACAAATTCGGTGCTTTGTATTGAATTCCACAGGGATAACAAAAGATGGACATCCCCTGATCAAAAAGGATCCTGGGATTATACCAAGCACCTTCACTTTATGACGCGGTCATAAACGGAGTCCTCACTGTTAGGGCGGAGTTAGACTCCAATTACATACACAGTAGTATTTTCCGAAAGCTTTGAAACAAAATTTCGTTACAGTCACATGTATAATTCCTCGGACCATTGCACAGCTATCTCTTGTGCAAGTGCTATGCTGCCGAGATCATTCGACCCAAAGGAGGTTTATTGATCCTTGGAACAACGAACTTTACCTTAGACTTACATCCAGACACAAGAATTAGTTTATCAGGTCAAACAGGCATGGCCATAAAGTTCAAGAAAATTCCCCTAGGGCATGGAGTATTTGAATAAAGCACTGTACGTTTCTTTTAAGTGCAGTTCAATATCGCCAATATTATTAACAAAACATTGTATACACACATATACATATACTTGTGTATGTATGTAGTGTATGTATGTATGTATGTATGAATGCATTATGTACGTATATACAATGAAGTTTTGTTATTAATATTGGCGATATTGATACTTCGTGCCCTAAGGGAATTTTCTTGAATTTTATGGTCATGCCTGTTTGACCTGATAATTCTGCCAGAAGTTCTCGTGTCTCGATTCAAACGGTATTACACAGAACGTGCATGTCTTGAAGCCCAGACATGTACGTTCTGTATAATATCGTTAGGATCAAGGATATCCTTTATCCCCCAGTGTATGGGACGTCTTTGATATACAGGCTAAGTTAGAAAGTGACCTATAGCTACAGTGGATCTCGGTTTATTGTAATTATATCTCCTGTTCGAAGCAATGTTCCTTATATTCATATAGTGTTTTAATTGATTTTATTCGTGCTGCTGATAATTATTATTTTTAGTAATTTTTGAACTTAGAAATGCTTGCAGTGAGGTAATATGTATTCAGCAAAATTAACCAAGTTATAAAACCTCGAAAGTGCATCTAAAGGTCGGTGACTCATTGCAGTTTTGGAATAGAAAGAAATTTATTATACGTAAGGGACAACTCTATTTAGACCATTAAAGGATCATTCTTGGGAATCCTTAGAATGTCTGATAGTCAGCGTCAGTTCTACATTGCTCATTTGTATATTGTTTAAAAATTAAGGCGTTTCCCCCCCAATGAGATTTCTTACAAAATTCGAATTTAACATAAAAAAAAAAACAGCACGCTTGGCGGTAAATGCTCTCATCTCAATACTTCATAAATGTTTCTTAAAGAATTAATAGAGCGTCAACAAAAGATTATAGGTAAAAAGGAAAATACTGAAGCGGAGGAGCTATCAAAAGCCTTTAGCCTGAGTATCGCCACGGAGAACCGAGCGACGTTTTAGGGCAACGATTGGTAGTTGCTCCTGAAGTTGATCGTCCTTGGAAAGGACGTTTACTTTCGTCAGAAGTAGTTTGGGTGAGCCGGGTCATTCCTCCGTCGATCGGCATACAAATTGTTTTTGTTATACGCGTGATAGTTGGATTTTTTTCAGTGTTGGGTAATGTATGTGTTAAGGTTTATAAGGTTTTTTTTAGTGATTTTTTTTTTTTTTTTCTTTTTTTTTTTTTGGTAATGAATGTTTTGATTTTAGCGTTTCTTGTTTTAAGGATTTTACTTAGATTTAATTTTGAGTTTTAAATTATGCGGTAACTCCCAGTTCAGTGTTTACGCCGCGGAGCTGGAGAATATGCTTTTACGCTCAGGTGAATAATGGACCATATTTCCTTCCTATTTCAGATTCGTCCGTGTTAGTACCTACTCGGGTGATAGTCCATATTAGTGATGGGTATTCAAGCCACCGAAATGGTTAATCTGTTTGGACGGTGGAATCTTTACGGAAAAGAATTTTGCCCCGCTTCAGTTTTCAAGAGGATAGGTAAATAGAGAAGATGGAAGTAAACGGTGAGTTTTGTTGCTTATATATATGTAAAAACCAAATACCTTTTTT
>JANJGK010006122.1:25000-30000 GCA_039081455.1 Macrobrachium rosenbergii
TTGCATCAGACGGAGTCGGATGTAAATGAAATCTAGTTATTTCATAACGGTTTCATTATTATTATTATTATTATTATTATTATTATTATTATTATTATTATTATTATTATTATTATTATTATTATTATTATTATTATTATTATTAATTTCGAAAATCGGATTAGATAAATTAAGATTTATAAATTGCACCAAAAAACTATTTACTTTAAATGATAGAAAAATACCATTCAAAGCTGCTTTGATTTACTCATAAATATTTGGGTAAGAGCGCTCATAATACTTACCAGAGGCAGGATTGCAGTGCAAAGAGATACATCTACACTGGGGAGTGAGATATTGCAGCATTTCAGTTGATTAAGTGTGATAACTAGTAGTACACATGAGTTCCGGGGATAAAATTAATGTTTTTGACAGGATAGAAAATAAACATAATTTCCAAAATATTATAATTTTTATATATGGAAGACGACTTATAAAACAATATTCACATACTGGTGTTCTGATTTTAAATGTTCTGTAAGTAGAGACAAAAGACACTATTGGATTTCAGGGCAAAACGCAATGCAGCAAAATAGCAGGAAACAGGTAAACTCTTCATTTAAAATCATTCCATCCCAAAAAACATTCCTCCTTTAGTAAAGTGCGTGCCGAGCTTATGATTATGAAAATCATAACTGAAGAAACAGAGGAAGAAACACAAAAGACAGTCTTAACTATCCGCAGCTGACTCAATAAAGGATTATCAACCACTTTCATTGCTCCTTATTTATCTAGCAAATATTTACATGGCATTCAGTTCACCCTTTGAAGAAATCTTTTCTTACTTACTCGTTTCCCTTTATATATGTCACTTTATAGCATTCCCTTCTTCCTTTTATTTGTTTTTAAAGGGTTTTTCAATATCATTTACTCATAGCTTTGTCTGGCTCTTCTCTCTACTCCTCAACCAAGTGGTTACATTTTCGGTGCATGGATTTTTTTTTTCCACAGGGTAATGGATATTGATCCTGAATTCGTGTTTTCCCTCTCAACACGCAAAGAAAGGTCCGAAAGTTTTGCATTTCACCACTTCCAAAAATTCATGCTTCAGAGTTGACAAACATTCGCCGGGCGTGAAAAAGGAACAAATTTCTTTATCTCTTTAAAAAAAAAATAATTAGAGAACGAAATATAATTAACTGGTGACTGATTTTTTTTTAGAAATTATTTTTGGTAGTCGTGATATGTCTTATTATTATTAAATAGCCCAGCTTACTTTTCCAAGCATTTGCACTAACTGCCGATTAAACACAGCAATCGTCTGACTGAACCATACGTCTCCATTTTCTTATACAGTTTTGCACATGTTATGGTAACCAATATAGAAATAATTAAATATTTTACTGCCTGTATTTTTATCATTAGTCCCATTGTAAACAGAACATTCGTCACATCTGAATTTATTAAAGTATCTTAGACTGACTACAAATATTCATATTTGGATTATCAGTGACAATTGGATGTTATGAATTATTTCACACTGATTCGAGACATAAGCAAATAATTTTACTTAATCGTGATGCATATCTATCTCTAATACTTTTCGTTAGAGAATGTTCTCAAATATGCATTAGAGCTAAGTACGTATTACGCAATGGCTTCTATTCGTAAAAAGAGCAAAATATTAATCGAGAGATTCGGCGGCTTCATAAAGGAAAGTCTATTTAATTCCGTGATTAATATTTTGTTAAATATTTGCAAAGACTATTGGTGTTCGAATGGGACTTCCTTTCCTTTGACTTCCACCGCAGTCCATGACTGAACTGGCATGCATTAATTTTAAGGTCCTTAATTTAGATCTGTAATTCATGTGACCAAAAATTATGGCAAGAATTTAATTCACGTATTTGTCTATAATAGTTAAGTGATTAAGGTACAATATGCTTCCAAAATATCATTTCTGGTCACTGCGCTTGCAGCTAGAGACATATCATTTTTATGACTTTTACATTCATTCTTTGATTCTAAAATTTTCCATCCAAATTCTCGTAACTTTGTTCGTTTTTGCAAATGTACATTTGCTATTGGCTGTTATCCCCTTGCGCACCACTGACTTCACCGATTTGGCCAGTTCTGTGCTCACCACAGTGAAAGGCTTAGATTCCAGCAGTCAATACATGTCCCTGCTGACTCTGTCATACATCTATTAATAATCTTGATGGTCATTTACACTCATCAGTATTTAACTAATTACGAGTTATACCCGATCCTATAATTCTTATAATTCCTTAATTTAGCGGATCCTGACTGATCCTTTTTGAATATTTTTAACATTTTTCTTTGGTTGATATAAGGACCTTTACTTTCTAGTTGCATTGGGAAGCCATACACGCTAAGGTGATGGAACCTTGTGTTGTTCACATGATAAATGGAGTAGTATTTGCTGAACTGTTCGCGCCATTTCTCCTTTTGAAGGTTGCGGAGTTGAGATATTTACTGTATTTTTTTGTAAGTCTTTCATGTTGCTAATATTTTTGAGGTGATACTATTATGGCCTGAGTTATCCTCAGGTTTACGGTACTTTATTATATATGTACAATATATATATATATATATATATATATATATATATATATATATATATATATATATATATATATATATATATATATATATATATATATATATATATATATTTGTGTGTGTGTGTGTATGTATGTATGTATGTATGTATATAAAAACCAGAGTATGCGGAAGGAGGGTTCGTTGGATGTTAGTGAGCTGTCTACTTAGGTATATGAAGCAGCAAGCGTTGCAAAAGCTTTCCGCACAGGAAGTTCATTCTTGTTTCAGCAGTTTAATCTCTGAAGTGGCCGTTATGCTTGTCTTTCCTTTTTATGGACCGCACCCACTTCTCGGGGGAAAGGCTTATTGTTAACAAAAAATGTTTGGGATTATAGGCATAAATATGTTTGTACGAAGATACATGAAAAACAAGCTTGCATTTATGCAAATCTATTGTGCAATACAGTGCTTAATGTGTGTACTTCCCAAGAATGGTGAGTAATTAAATTTGTTGAAATTTTCGCAGTAAAGATGAACGTGTTGGAATCTTCATAATATTACCAGTATTAAAAAACGGAATAATTGGAAACAATTAAGAAATTAGTCAGTTTACGTATATCACCTACAAAGCTGCTCCCAGAGGTGGAACACAAAGCATTTGTGGACGAAATGTGCTTCCACTAACAATTGTTGCTTGTCAGTTTTTCTGAAGTTGTATTTTGACAGAGAACTTCCGGTATCACAATTGATCCCCTGACCCTCTTTTCATACCGAACGCAACCATATTTGCTGAACAGCTCCACCACTATGCAGTAAATGTGCCTCACTGTCGAACTTTTCAGTTCCAGAGGCTTCATTCCTCACACCATTGGACTGTGGAACAGTCTCCCTGAGGAAGTTGTGCGAAGATGCAATGTAATGTTGCCTTAAAACAATTCACGTTGTAATTGACTAAAGTATTTATATATATTTTTTTTTATTTATTAATTTATTAATTCATCTTTTTTTCCTTTAGTAATAGCTAGTCTACTCTTTCTATATCTTCCTATTATATTTTTTTTTTTACTTCTTTCAAATGAACACCATAGTCTTTGGAAGCTTGAATTTCAAGTCAACGGCCCTTGAGGGCTTGTTCTATGAGAATAAAGGTTTATCTTTGGAATAATAATAATAATAATAATAATAATAATAATAATAATAATAATAATAATAATAATAATGATAATAATAATAAGTGCTCAGATTCATTTATGCTCTAAGTAGCTTAGCATTGAATGTAAGTCCATAAGAGTATTATCATAATTATTCCGTGATTGTTACAGACTATGAGATATGCTCTTATTGCACAAAAGCTTCCTTGCGTTTATTCATAGCTCAGCTCCCCCATAATATCTGATGTATCTTTTCAAGCCATATAATTAACCTCTATACATTTTGCTCCTCAGAAAATCCATTCATTAAAGTTAATGATTTCACAGTTCTCGAAAATTTTAAAACCCCTCGTCTAATTACCCTTCATCTCCACTTTTAATCCGTATTTCGTTCTTTTGCCTCTAACCCTCTAATAACCCCATTTGGAAAGATTTGGCTTTGAATATATTCACATTTACGTGAATGTGAATCCGAAAATTCAAGTAAGAACTTTTGTTTCACGACTGTCATAGAGTAATTAACTTCCTTTCGATTGGATGAGAGCATTGTCGGATTTACACGGTCTAATGGTTATTACTAAAGTAACTGTCGATTAAAAAAGGGGGGAAATGCATCCGATGTGTTCAGGGGGAGGCTCAATTTATTTAACATAAAAAAGGATTATGAAGAAAATAATGTTGATATTAGTGTTATAAACTGTAGCTGTTTCTGCTCTGGTTAAGAAAAAAAGCCAATGTAGAAACACAAAGGGTAAGTAAATAGATATAAAAAAATTTATTTACTTAAACTTTTTGTTCTACAGGGGCTTTTTTTCTTATCAGTGCAAGATAAACACGAAGAATATATTTTAATTTTGTATTTATCTTCGTTTTAAAATATCACTTTATGGACTATATTCCTCCCTTTCTCTAAAGATCATTTTTTCGATCTTTTACAGTCTGTTATGCGTAACTTTAATCATTCTTCTTTTCATGAAATACCACAATTTTTTCAGATTTCCTGGTTAGAGCAAAAAATGTGATTGGTGTCCTTTTTGCCGCCGCTATTCGTTGACTTTATACGTTTGTATCAATGTCCTCACATTTTACGTCCCTTTCATAGTTTTTCTTTCTACCCATAATAAAACATTTGTGATATGGTGCTCAGTTACCACCATACCAAAAAAAAAAATTTTTTCATCGTTTATTTCTTACTCTAAATAAAAGGCCTTTTCTACCCTATTCACCCTGAAGTTATATATATTTTTTATTTGTTTTTGAAAGCAAAGATTATGATAACATATCAATGAAAATAAAGTTTGCTTA
>JANJGK010006122.1:32500-39758 GCA_039081455.1 Macrobrachium rosenbergii
TGTACAGAAATAGATGAGTTACACAGAAAGATACATGAATACATACAATGAGATCACGGTGTAAAACATAAACGGCAACGCGCAGATTTTGTACGAATATTTGCGTATTAATGTAAATAAGTTAAGTTTCCAATGTCGTGATTGGAAGCGCAGTTGCTCGGTAACTTATTCAATGCTTTATATTCGGAAGATCAAATGCTCCTCAGGTCGCATTAGAATAAATTGTTTGAAAGACAAGCCTTTATTGAGATATCATGTTAAGTGAAGAAACTGGTGAAAAATATCGAAAAAGTGAGTTTTTTATATGCAGTGAACTTTTAGTTAACGATATCCTTCATTATTAGCACGCCCACAGGATAGAAACACGAATTCCTTCCGTAAAACGCGTTAAGGGCAAACCTACGTATGACAAGGGAAGAACTTGGCAAACATTAAGCCTCAATGCACATCTCATGCCGAATCCACATCTTTCATATCACAGAGGCTGTACTGAGTGAACCCCTTCAGTCTCGCATCTCTCTAACTTGAGCCAAAAACCAGTGATACAAAAATATGAGGATTAGCATAGGAAGCTGGTTGGTTTTTCACAGAATGTATAAATATTCAAACTCTCGTAATTACGAGAATTGGTTTTCGAGGGGGAAAGTGAAGCGTTCACAAATAGCATAGCACATTTTCCTTGGGTTTGTATGTTCGTCTGTTGGTCCCCTTACCTGGCATAAACCTCATAGAAAAAAAGATGGAAATTATTTCCGCAAACTGTTTTGGTTAACCTGGTCAGGTGCCAAATTCTGTTTATCTATACTTTGGCTGTACTGTTATTGCGTAAATACGGATAAAAGCAAGATCTATAGGAATGGTAGTTGGCTAATGGCAGATATTTATTTTTTAGTCTTTCTTTCAATGAGACCCTAATGTCCTGTTGTTAAGTGGAATCCATTGTCCTTTTATGTCTTCCATGTAACAAACTTGTGTTCTAGAATGTCTAAGAAAGCTTAATGAAAGGTTAGAATTTAGTTCACAAAGGCAAACTCTTGCGCCATATTACTAGCAAATATATTTAGTTATTTACAAATGCTTCGGTAATAGTTGGTCTATTATAGAACATATTATACACTGATATATCTATAAACTTATTATTAACGTAATATAAGAAGAGTAGTTTTCCACATCTGTGTAAACAGAACATAAAAATGAACTAAGGACAAAATCACTGTAAGTTTGGTATTTTCCCCTGGCATGAACATTAATTTTGAGACAATTTAAGGTCATTTTAGAATCTGTAAACTTACAAGGAATAGAACAAATAAAAGTAAAAAATCGAGAAAAACTGACCTAGTGATTTAGAGCTTGTTTTGAATAATGTTCCCGTGTTTGGTCTTCAGCAGCTGACTCGCATCTTGAATTGTTGGAGGAAAATCTTGAATCCTGGTAAATTTCTTATCGCAGATCATGATGCTAGTTCATCACAGCATTTGCAGTTAATTTTAACAGTTTTTCTTCACATCCGTAAGATTTATTACCATGCAGTTTTGTAGTTTCAATCCTGTTATGGCCAAATTGTGGGATCATCTTCCTAATTTTGTAGCTCAATCGGTAGAACCTTAAAAGTTCAAGGTTGGTGCAAATACTTTCTAACCAGTAGAATGACATGCACCTCTCTTCATAGTGCATTTGGTATTTATTTTGGCTAGTTTTTATATTTATCTTAATTTTTTCCTTTATTTCTCTTTTATAATTTAATCTTTACTTCTTCAATTCCTATTCTGTCCTGGGCTGTTGTCTTTATTGCGGCCCTGCGCTTATGACATTCTGCTTTTCCAAGTTTGGTTACAGCTTTGCTTGTAATAATAATAATAATAATAATAATAATAATAATAATAATAATAAATAATAATAATAATAATAATAATAATAATAATAATAATAATGTCAGCAGATCAGTTCAGAGAATATGGTGTGAGAGAAATGATTAGATAAAACAGAATTATCAACAAATTATTGAAAGTAGTTTGTACTATGATGTAAACGATCTTCACAAACGTACATGCACAATATTCGAATGGACAGCATATAATGATAAAATGTGAAAGCATATTGCAATCATATTCTGCCTTATGTTTACTGACAATTGCTTTATTTGCATTCTAGAAAATTAACATGCAATATCACAATGACTTGTATTACGAATTCTTATCAACCTGACCTTTACAAAATAATATTCATTCCCTAATGAAGGACTTCCTGCCATATCGTGATTAAATATTTGTTAGAATAAGTCGCCATAATAAAAGGCACTTAGTCCATGACTTTTATTTCCCAAATATATTAGGAAATGTGATTGTTCGTCACTAAGTCCATCACACTGGAGGTTTGTGGCAACCATGTGAAGAGAGTAAACCACAGTTTTTCCGGACTCATTTATGAAACCTGCTGCGTGTCAGCTGTCCACTGCTTCATAATACATCTCTCTCTCTCTCTCTCTCCTCTCTCTCTCTCTCTCTCTCTCTCTCTCTCTCTCTCTCTCTCTCTCTCTCTGTGTTGATTATTATAAACTTCCTTTGAATGGATTAAGTTAAATGGCAGTTGAACTAATTCCTGTGTTGGAAGTTACACGATATATTTATTTCTCTTGAGATTAAGTGTCCAATATATATATATATATATATATATATATATATATATATATATATATATATATATATATATATATATATATATATATATATATATATACGTATATATACACATTTATATATACTTATACATATATATATATATATATATATATATATATATATATATATATATAATATATATATGAAATAGTAATAAAAATCATATGTACATATTTCATATATTCTTATAATAAATGCTTTCATCTATAACATAGTTGCCACAATCTTCATGACCCTGACATTCGAGTAAGTGTGATCCCTTCGATAACTTTTTTTTTCACATTAATAATTTTCATGACTTCTTTACTATGCCTGTTAGCGAATAACAGTAAGTTAAACACTCTAACAAGATCACATATATAATAGGGCCTCAGAAATCACCTCTGACATTAGGCGGAACTCAAACAGTAAAAGAATATCTAACAGAACTAAAATATAGTTTGACGCCTCCATTAGGGAGCAACATTATCCGTTGCTGCATACATAAATTATGCAGAAAAGGAAACGCGAGACTGATGTCCTGCAAAAATCAAGGATGTCCGTGATGATCTCTATAACTAAATTGATTTTGTTTTCAAATATCCCGGGATGCATTAGTCTTCGACGCACTGTCAAATCTCCAGGCACATTTTTTTTTTTTCAAATATCATTTGCTGTCAAATGGCGAGACAGCTGTATAAAGGCATTGTTTTCCAATTAATGTTCGAATCATATATATATATATATATATATATATATATATATATATATATATATATATATATATATTTTTGAAGAGTTTTGATTTACCTTTCAGGTATATGAAATCTGGATGTGCATTGTCCGTTAAGGTGACGGGAGCTCTGAAGTCATTAATTTTATTCTTATTTCCATGTCAGCCTAGTGTCTTATTGGTTGTAAACCTGAGGAAACAAGAAAAAATAAATGGAAAGAGAGAGAGAGAGAGAGAGAGAGAGAGAGAGAGAGAGAGAGAGAGAGAGAGAGAGAGAGAGAGAAGAATGTGTCCTTTCTAGTAATTGCCCAATAATATATATGTATATATATATATATATATATATATATATATATATATATATATATATATATATATATATATATATATATATATATATAAATATATATATATATATATATATATATATATATATATATATATATATATATATATATATATATATATATATATATATATATGTACATACATTCCTTTGAATGGCTTAGTAATCAAAAAAAAAATTCTGAAGATTATAGTCCTAACATAAATTGCCTTGAAGCAAAACTGTCACTGAGAAGAAGTAACTTGTTTTCCAAAATTATTCATATAATGTCTGGACAGCACACAAAAACTTTTATAATGACATTTGTGATACCTGTTTATAGCAATAAGATTTTCAATCATTTTAGAAGATTTATACGAGAAATGAGAAATTAGTCGAGTGATTTTTAATAAATTGTGGAAAAATTCGATTACAGCAAATAAAAACCAGAACCTAATAATTCAGTCATTCTCACCAAAGCGTTTTACATTATCATAAAGTAATTTCCACGTCCCTTAAAACAATTCCTCTCTGCGAAAAGATTTCCCAGGTCATTAAATCTCTTTTAGATGAGAATACTTCACACGCGGAGAGAAACGGAGATGCAGAAAAATGCTTGCCCACTTACCTTGTTGCATGATCGTAAACACAAAACTCTTTTTAACCATTTGTCTTCTCTCACGTTGCCATAAGTCTCTTTAATTTATTAAGGCAGTGGCTACCCTGGAGGTTATTATCGTTTCGGTAATTCACTCATAACGTTGGTTTGCCAAGGCGACCGTAATTCTTGAGAATCTCTGCTCTAATACGGCCAAGGCACGAGAGTTGTTATTTAACTTGAGGTTTGTGACTTTTCTGTTGAATAGATAAGTGAGTGCGCTGAATGAGATTGCAAATGAAATGGATTCTAAGTGATGTGAAAAAGAAAACAAAAGTTTCCGTAGTTTTCGGTGACATTTATGGTTCAGGAGGTAAAAGGAAAACCAAATTCTCCATAGTTTTCGGTGACATTTTGGATTTTGGAGATAATGGAAATTGTAATGTGAATATGAAAACAGACTGAGTAACATAATTGATATTGACATTGCCTGATTCTACAGCTTTTATTGCATATAACATATTGCAGCAAATGCAATCATCCCATCCAGAATAAAGTTATAATGGTGATGTAGTATATATATATATATATATATATATATATATATATATATATATATATATATATATATATATATATATATATATATATATACACCTTTAGTTGGCACAGTTATTATCTATTTCCAGGCAATCAAATTTATGGTGCATACAGTAATCATATTTATTGAACATGACGGAGCCATGATTACAAAAAATGAATTGATGACTAGTGAAACAGTGATGCCAGAATATTAGTGACACGACAGTTGTAAAGGGATGTATGACTAACACAAACAAGGCTAGCCTTAAGCATCTTCGTGCGGTTCGGAAATATCCTGTCCATATCTTATTCCACAGTGCCAAGTAAGGAAAAGTTCCTCTCTGACTGTGTTCGTCCTCTGCGTGAGTTGTTCCTAATATTCAAAAGGATCAAAATTTTAGATCGCAGTCATTTAGTCTAATGATTTGCTAACTTTTCGACCTTCTCCTTCGTACGAGGGATTGTTCATTGGTACGTAAAAATAATGGATGACTTTTTTTTATCATCAGAAACATGTCCTTCTTTATATCTTTAAGATCGAGTAGAAATTTCATATTGCTATTTATTTTATATACTGTATGTGGTTTTCACTAAGTATAGTGACTTACTTGGAACTTGAGGCTACGATGGTCTTGCATTCCCTTTTTTTTTTTCAATATTCTGGCTTAGGGGGTGCCTTCAGGCACTTTTTTGTGATTTTCCTGTTATCACCAACTAGAGTTATTAAGATTTACGTCATTTCATTTCTTATTAATTACAAACAGTCAGTTCTACTTTTTATTTTCCATTGATCGTTTAAGTTCAGACATGTTTAATGTTAATTCCAAGTTTATATATTCATTTTCCTTCCTTTTCTCCCCTTTTCCTTATCATATAAGGAGAATCCATCCAGAGCTGGCTCTGTGCAAACCTTCCAACGCATCATTTGTCCTTTAAATCAACCATAATCTTAGAAGTGTTGCTAAATGCTCTCGACCTCAACCAATTTTATATAGCATAGCTCGGGCGAGATTGCTCCTGCATCATCATTTTGTCTCACTGCTTCTAACCTATGCATCTGAACTGTCACAAACCAACCAGTACACATAATTAAACAAAAATTACACAAGCAACTTGATATGCTGCAGAAGGAGCATTGATGCAGTATCGCCAGTCATTACAGTTAAACAGATGAATGATGCAATTCGGCATCGCGTATACAATGCTACAGTTAAACCTAACCTCGTTACTTTCAGCAGGTGAAACTAATGAAGGTAATTATGCACAGTGAAGACAAACCATAAGTAAATCTGCATGTAAACCAGTTTCCTCTTAAGGTGAAATTCTCTCTCTCTCTCTCTCTCTCTCTCTCTCTCTCTCTCTCTCTCTCTCTCTCTCTCTCTCTCTCTCTCTCTCTCTCAAACTGAAATGTATTCAGATTTCCTCTCTCTCTCTCAATCTAAGATTGTGAACAAAAGGAAATGTGAAAACTGATGACACGAATTTTCATATAAAAATGTCGCTTAAGTCACATGTTGGACCTGACGCCAATTAATATGATTGCATTTTTCACATTTCATATCTTGCTATCTTTTCATCGTGCATTAGGAATCATTACTAAAGGAAGTAATTATTTCAAAAATTATATTTTCTTCCACAGAATTCATGGGACACAAAAAAGGAAACATTGTTTTTATTTTTTTCAAGGTTTTCTTGGGATGTTTACGCCCTTTTCTTCATTAATCACTTATTATTGCTATAATTTTATCAAGGGTGTTACTGCACTCATGTCTTGTTCTGCTTTTGAAGCAATTTCATCAAAGTTCAGTTTTAATCGGAAAAAATCAAAATCTAATTGTTTGTTGCGAAGCTGCAGCATAAAAATCGCCTTCCTTTTTTATGCTGGATAGTGATATATTTTCAACAGAAATTCATTTTTCTTTAATGTAGACAAAGCTTTATAATCAGGATTTTTGTGCATTTCGGCAGATAATGTCTCATTGCGAAGGATAATTGATAATTATCGCTAATTGGTTCAAGATGAGTGAGTATTGGAAAGTCAGTTGTCTCCAGGCAAAGGGGCAGACAGCAGGTGAGGATTAATATCATATCTATGGACTATTTCTCTCAAGTGCATTGACAATGAAAGAATCTCTCTCTTAGATACTAATTCCTGATAACTACTCATTACTATATTATGATGAATATCGGAAACAAATCTACTGCGTATGCTAAGAATAGAATCAAATATATTGAAAAACTATGCAAAAGCAAATAATTTCTTCAGAACTTATCTTTCGTTGTTTTACCTCCATAAATTTTTACCATACAGAGGGATTTTTATATATTTTTCCACATGTAAAGACCTGATAACACATCATGCG
>JANJGK010006123.1:0-7500 GCA_039081455.1 Macrobrachium rosenbergii
AATAAGGGTCAAGGAAGACAGTTAAATTTGATAGGATTCATTTTATATTTCATCAGACTTCTGTTCGTTGTGTTGGAAAAGAAATTGCCAATAATTCTCTGCTTTTTTATTTTCTGCTTCAGTACAAATGCCACACTGGTAGTGCAATGGTTATTTGATTGTATGCTGGTATATAGCAACTGTGATTTTAATTCTGCCATGCCCATGTAGCACTGATATAAGAAGTTCTGTAAAGGCCTTCTAGTAACCCTATGGGATGGAGTACCATTAAAAATGTCAACTGGGATTCAAAAGCATGGACAAGACTAACGATGGCCTCATAAGTAATTTTTTTTTAAATATTTCACGTATTTATACTCCATGCTTCACTGATACTTTTCAATGCCCTCGCACTTTCCATCATAGCCTTACAATTTGAACGTCCCTCGTCATTTCTTATTCACGAACACTTAACCCCATTCACCAAACCCTTTGTCGACAAGGATCAATGAAAGAAAACTCATCCTCAAAGAGGTGCACATCGGGCAAAGGCCTCGTCCTGATTGTTATAAAGAATTAATTCATGAGAACGTGATCTCTCTTTCGGACTGGTTACTCGTTCGTTACAAAAGGTCTCCGTCCCCTGCTTCCTGGAAACCTAAAGAGTGGGTCGCACGTCACTGGTCTCTATTCTTCCAGGAATCAGCTGTTGAAATTCCCTTTGTGAGTTGGAATTAAACATCATTGATTCTGAAAACGATACCAGATGTTGCCTCACGTTCTTTGTAGAGACATAATCCCACTTCTGATTATTTACATTTCTTGTTGTAGGTTTCAGATATCCGTAGCTTTGCCGTGAGGATCCTACGTTAATCACAACCTTTAACGTTAAGAACTGTCCTTTCTTCTATGCACATGTCGAGTTATAATTTGATGAGGATACTCTTGGTTAAATGAAATAAAAAAAAAAAAACGAGAATGTTGCAGAAAATAGTAAAGTACACGGGCTGCTGAAAATGTTCCTCTAAAAAACAGAATATTCATTCCTTTGCCCTTCACTATAAGAGGCAATCTGCCTTAAGAATAAGAATAAGAGAGACGGTACGTTTAGAATGGCGTCTATAATTTTATTGTTAATAAAAGAGGTTTAATTACACATACGAACTTTCTGTTCTTCGAGCATAATGCGTAAGAAATGAATCCCTGAGATTCGACTAGCATTTCTAATAAATTGCACTAAATACGTGAATGCGATTATTTTATCAACCAAAGTATCTGAAGCATTAAAGGTAATACCAGGTTTGTGTACGCAAATCACACGCATGAGTTCAAAAGACTTAAAAAAGGATCAGTTAGAATTATATATCGTACAAGTTGATGATGATCTTCATAAGTATATACTTTATTTTTTTTTTAAATATTGTGAATTTAATATTTAATTGTCGAGTGTATACAAAACATTTTTAATGTTTACCGAGGTTGTTGGTAAGTTGTGAAAAGTTAACTTTGGTAACATATTCATCATTTACAGAAACATTTAAATATTCAGATTAATTCTGCTATTGTACGTGTTAGCATTAATTTTTTTTTTTTTTTTTAAATAATACATTCAGGCTAAACATCTTTCACTTATTCAGTCTACAGTCTACACTGATTAAAATTTTTTTATATAATAACGTTAACTTTTGTTAAAGCTTAGTTAAAGCTGTTATGTAGATAAAAGGTTAAACCCTGACCACAATGTTGCAATTTCCCCGACTACTTCTGCTTACTAGTATCGACAAAGCGATTGCAGGTCTGCTCTGCAAATGATTCCTCTTCCTGGTCACGTATCCCGGGATAACATGTGGACTGTTTGTGGCCGTTCAAGATGTCAGTAAGCGGGGTAGGAAAATGTTGCACTTCTCCAGGGTACTTTTTCGAATTCTTCCGGAATTCGCAATGAGAGAGAGAGAGAGAGAGAGAGAGAGAGCGCGAGAGAGAGAGAGAGAGAGAGAGAGAGAGAGTAACTTCTCGTAGATTACACCCTAAGCTCTTCGGAGCAGACTACTTCTTGCGTGATATGATTTCAAATTTTGTTCAATAAAATACCCCCACCAGTTTATTTAAAGTGCAAAATCTCTCTCTCTCTCTCTCTCTCTCTCTCTCTCTCTCCAAGATAATCAAAGTCTTCCGAGTACCTATGAACTATGTCTAATTAGACTGAACTTAGAGCATTTTGGTTGATTAGTCAGGTTTCACTTGACTGGATAAACGACTTCGGTTCGTCTCTCATTAAATTAATATGATAACTAATTCTAGCAGTGAAGTAAGGTACAGGTTTACTTTCTATAGGAATAATCAGAACTCCTTATGAACCACTGATCTGAAGCAGAAACCTTTCGCCATCGCATCCTTAAAGTTTCTTCACCATCTTTTTTTCTATCCTAACACCACAATTTCCTCTTCCTCTCCACCAACCTTCCGTTTCCACTTATTTGATAAATTTTCACCCTTCATCTGATGTTGCTTCGTTTTTCATCAAGGTTTTTTATCATATCACATTTAATTTAATTAACCTCTTATTTTCAAGACTTAACTTTGCTTTTCCATCAAATGATTTCATTTAAGCTTCGTCTGTTTTATTTGACAGTGCTTTTCTTTGGCGTTCCTTTCGTTTTCGATAGATTTTTCATGCTACAGATGTGCTTAAGAAATACCTCTTCCAGGTATGCCTTTCTTTGTCTATTCCCTAAAAATAGGTAGGTAATTCAGGTTGAATGTCGTAGGTTAAACGTATCGTGAGGACTGAAAAAGTATTAGACATGAAAAAAATTTTTATGCAATATTTAAGGTTAGATACTTTATGATGTATTGCATATAATACTACACAAAAGAGTAGATTCTTTTCTAAGACTGAGGACGTCATTGTTAGAATTATTGGAGGCAAAGGAACACATTTATTTATGCAGTATCTTTGAGATTGTAATTGGTGAGTGCACTACCTCTGTCACCCTATCTCTCTCTCTCTCTCTCTCTCTCTCTATCTCTCTCTCTCTCTCTCTCTCTCTCTCTCTCCCCCCTAGCTGCTATTGTGGTCATAATTCTTACTCAACACCCAAGATCCATAAAAACGCCTTAATATCCGCTAAGATCAAGATAAAATGGTTAATTAAGTCACTTATAGGAGCATCTCACCAAATAAGTCATTTAAATTTCCTTGAGGCCTACTGGTGTGAACTTTTGTTTGCGGGCAAATGATAAGTCAAGCCTAACGTGAAGTTCATTTGCTGTTGACGTTTATTGCGTTATAAAAAACCTTCATCTACTTTTTATGAGAAGCTTCGATTGCTTAGAAGAATTTCAGGATGGCTGGTGACTACTTCCCGGATTAAAATAATTTTCGCTTTAGATGCAAAGATTTTGCCTAAATTATTTATTTTAAAAAAGTGGAGGACAGATATGAAATTATTAATATGGGCATCTCGTTTTCTTTCAACTGTCTGTTTCCTTATCTTTAAAGGGCTACTGATACTTTGAATGTGTGTTATCTTGTTGTGTTATCTTGTCCTCACTATTTTTACCTGATAAAGTTCCAGTGGCTCTTAACCTTTTTATTACCACGCCCCCTCTAAGAGTTGGGCATCCTTCCACGCCCCCCCCCCCCACCTTGCATCTATGAGTAAAATCTACTCCCAGATTAAAGGAAAATAAAAAGAAAGAAAGAAAGAGAAGGGGTGTTTTTATTCTTTTGGGAGTAAATTAAGTGAGATACTTCTTAGCGACTTTGTTAAGAGAATAACGATATAATTAGGGAATTTTAATTCTTCCTTAGGGCCCGCGTCCCCCTTGGAAATAGCTGACGCCTCCTAGGGAGGCGCACTCCCAGGTTAAGAGCCACTCATAACAAACGGAAATACCTCCACACAGAAATACTAACAGAGGACGATCAAAATCCTGAGTGTTCGAGTTCCACGACCTTCCTTTTTATCCCATGTGAAAAGGAGTTTATGTTATACCCAAGTATTTTAACTTGAAGGTTGAATTCATGAGTATTATGCATTTACCTGATCAGCATGCAGCAAGACCCTTGTGCATGTGCATGATGAAGTTAGAAATACTGAAAGAGCTGTGGTTTGTTGTTTAATTTTTTTTTTCATTCTTTATAATTTTGCAGGTTTGTATCTTTCAGGGTAACATTTATACTAAACCCTACATATGGTCGTTTAAGTCATACTTATTTTACGTCACTTTCTGAGATGCTTTTTCTTTCATGGAACTGCACAATGTCTTGATGTGCAAGCAAGAGAGAGAGAGAGAGAGAGAGAGAGAGAGAGAAGGGGGGTGGGGAAGAGATTTTGTAATTTTATGCGTAACGTAAAGCGGTGACATCGCTTATAATGAATTCAGGACACAAAAAATATTCATCTCCCAACTGGCAAAGACACTGAAGTTTTGGAATTTGTGTCTGTTCCTCAGAAATGGTTACTGATATCCCCTTTAGTCTTCAGCTCTGATTCAAAGGCGACTGAAATGTTGAATTGTTGCAGTTCAAACTTTCTTTAAAAAAGGAACTCCCCCTATGATCAAGACGCTTTGAATAAAATTCCAAATTTCAAATTTCCATATCTCTAGGATTTCTTGAACATTGTTTATCTGGTAAATTACTGGAGTATTGTAATAAAGATGAAACAAAATGGAATTCAACTAAATTATTGCTTAAATTTTGGTCTTCTATTTTTATATATTTAAGTGTACTTAGTCTTGTGGTTTTTAAAAATGGTTATATTTGCGATTATCATTATATTTACAATCCTCATTCGCAGCGCAGTCAGAATAACCAACAGTTATTGATTTTGCTGTATCGATAAGAAATCGATCTCACTCTTTCGCTAAGATTTGTGAGTGTAAAGTAACAAACAAATTTCAAAGTTCACAGCTGGTTGCTTTGTTGCTTAATTATTTCTCTTTTGTTTTTGTTTCATTGTAGAGGCAGGCCTTACCTTATTCCAGCACGGCTATTATGGATTAGTTATGAGACCATTATACTTCCCAGAACTATTTTTTAGAACGCTGAAAAAATATGGTTAGTAACCTGCTCTTTTCCTGACCTTTTTAATAGTGGAAAAGGATTTTAATGATGGCATATCATATTCATACAATATGCATCACAGCTTTAAAAAGATTTACGTCAGGCTATATGTAAACATTATTCAAAGTTGGTCTTTATTTTACGAGTATCTTTTTTTTATTCCGATTTAATTATGTTTATGTATACATTACTGTTTTCTGAATATCATCACGCAAAGTCGAACAATCAACAACACTCATATATGTGTGTGTGTGTATATATATATATATTATATATATATATATACATACATATATATATATATATATATATATATTTATATATATATATATATATATATAAATAAGGAAAATTTGTTTTACTTGCTAAAATAAGTAACATGTATACAGGTTTGTTGTCCATGTTACCTGTTCTTGATTTAGGGCTTAGTGAAACTTTACAGTTTCATCTAATGTGAATTTAACGTTGCTCTCTTTAGTTTCTGGTCTAATTTTTTCTATGTTTAGTACTTAGATTTCATAAATGGTGTTTCTTCGGCCACATAATTAGGCGTTCTTCAATATTTATAAAACTTGCATTTCCCCGGGCTTCATAATTTCCACTTTGTACACAGTCTCAAAAAAAGCTTCTTTAGTACTCGTCTGAACCATTACCTGGCTGATAAACGATTTTCCTGTTAATTATCTTTAGTTATCTGTAAAAAAAAAACTAATGAGATGGCTTTGTCTGTCCGTCCACACTTTTTCTGTCCGTCCTCAGATCTTAAAACTACTGAGGTTAGAGGGCTGCAAATCAGTATGGGATCATCCACCCTCCAATCATCAAGCCTACCAAATTGCAGCCCTCTAGCCTGAGTAGTTTTTGTTCATTTAAGGTTAAAGTTAGCCATGATCGTGCGTCTGGCAGCTAAACACACAGGCCACCATGGCCGGCTGAGAGTTTCATGGGCCGTGGCTGAGAGTTTCAGACAGCATTATATACTGTACAGAAAGCTCGATTGTTTATTTTACAACCATCCTGTTGTTATGGGCGATGTAGAATAAGTACATGATGACAGTGAGAAAGCGCTCTTCTTCACAGGTGGAAAGGTATCGTTTAATTTGGAGTGAATTTTATTTATTTAGGTCGATCAAATTCGTCGCTCTGTGACTTTAGATGCTTTATTAAATAGTAAATTCATATATAGGTAGGAATACCTCCCTCTTTTCTCTGCATACATATTTCAAATCAATTTCAAGTAAGATCATTCGACATAAATATGTCAACCGTAAGAATCGTCTGTAGATATGTTTCTATTTTTCGTTAATTTTGAAGAAAAATTTGTCAGTCTTAAGTAAACAGGAAACTTACTTGAATATGCCATAGGAACAATGTGCTGAGCTTAGTATGACCTTTTACTTTACGCAACGAATCCAGAGCAGCAAGGATTTACTTTGCACCAAATGCTACGATATTATTCCCCCGCCATCCACTTATATAAGGAATCAGATTGCCATGAATATCGTTAATACAGAGTGACTATCAGACACTCTGCATTTTTATGTAACGTAATACTTCTGTCTTTCTTTCTTCTGTTTGTCAACGGATTCATCTCTCTACATTCTAATGAAAACCAAATCACACACGTGCACACACTAACCACACTAGTGTCTGTATGTATATATATATATATATATATATATATATATATATATTTATATATATATATATATATATATATATATATATTATATGTATATATGTATATATATGTGTGTGTATGAATCTCTATATGGATGTCCTTTTTACGTAGGCAAGAAGCCCTGAAAATCACATTTTTTTCTTAATTAATCGATTAGTTACTAATGATTTGTAGTGTTCATAAGCTTTACTTCCTCCCAATCAGATTATAACCATGCTGGAGAGTTTCAGTATTCACGAAAAAGAAAGTGAGATGACAAAACAACATGGACTAGTTCTCTCTCTCTCTCTCTCTCTCCCACCCACCTCATCAAAAGTGTATTGTAATAAGAAAACATCGCCTCTCTGTTATAGTCTAAATCCCCTCTTCGACAGTATAAGCTACATTTAATACGAGATACACCGCTGTCAAACTACCATTAAAGGAAAAAGAAGTCAGATTAGGCCAAGAAAATAAGGAGATAAAAACAAAAAAACATCCAAATCTCACTGAATTAAAAAAAATCTTAATTTGGGCAGTCGGGCCAGATCTCGTAATACATGACTCTAATGGTACGAGAAACGGCTTAACACGACTCGTTTTAGGGCGAGGTCTGTTAGTTCAGTTTCCTTCTTGGAAATTCTGTCGTTTCTGTTTTAGAGGTCCTCTCGAAATTCGTTTAAGTAATCTTTCGAAGATTTCGTCAGTAGTTTACTGGTCATAATAAGGAATGCCCAGAATAGCTTTTGGTTTTTGGGTTGTCTTCTCTTCCACGATGTTTCTCTCTCGG
>JANJGK010006123.1:12500-39753 GCA_039081455.1 Macrobrachium rosenbergii
GTTTTCGAAAACAGAGAGAAAGAAAAAAAACACACATCCAAGTTCCCTCAAAACAAAAATGGTGTTCCTGTGTTTGTCACGGCGCAATATTCTCCTCCAAAAATGGTTTTCGTTCCCATATACATTCTCGGTTATTTCGCGGTGATGGCGTTGCGAATATTGGACCGTGGAGGAATACAAGGAAATGTTTCCCTTTTCAGTTTGTGTCATTCTTTTCTTTTATTTGGTTTCGTTCAAAATTTTGGGAGATAATTTCCTCTGAGGCTAGGCGTGTCTGTCTTTCCCATGGAGTTAAAAGCCGACTTCCATACATCAGTGGATTTATTCTATAGGCAACATTAATCCTAATTTCAATCTGACGGTTCCCCTTTTTAGTCATTATTTCATCCTTTGAACAACGAACGTTCATTATTCTCATTTAGGAAAATTGTACTGATTTATAATTCCCTTATCCTCCTCTCGCGTTCAAATAAATCGGTTAAGAATTAATCGTTATAAATTCGTTTACTGTCAATTCTGAGGATCCTTAAATTGTTGAAAATTGATCGCGGATAAGATTTCAGACAGGCGTATATTTCCATAAGCAATGCATTATAAAAAATGAATAAATGATAATAAAAATGACAGATATCCTTCTGAACATATTGTTTACATTTGTATATCTACTGAGATTTAGGGAAATAAACCGGACTAAAAAATAAAAGTATCTGTTAAGACGACAGTAGGGAAATTCTTCCACTTGCCTGAAGCGGTTGAGGGATGGAAATTTAAAACGAAACCAGGAATGAGAATTCATCATAAATTTTGGACACTACGAAGACGCAAATGATGACAAACGTCTGCCTTTTCCAGAAAAGGAAATAGAATACGAAGTTTACTCGTTTTTATTTATTTAATTTTAAGATAAAGAACGCCGGACACTTTTCCTTTGATGGCCATACATCTTGCTGACTCTGTACTTGAAGATGCGTTATAGTTAAGGAACTCGAAAACTTTTGTTTTGCCTAATATTTAATGTTTTAATTGTCATTTTTACTAGTGGGAGATGAAACATACAGAAATAAAATGAAAAACCAAAAGACACCGTATAAAGAACTTTATCTTCATGATATCTCATAAACTATAATATATGTATTTTAAATATTATTTGTTGAACTTATTAGAAATAACAGAAGTAATCAGGTTAAACAGTTACCAGAAGGACCATTCCTGCAAGAATAATGTATGTGACAATATAACGATGATCTTTATTGCTACAGATAATTTAGATGGATAAAAAGACCTTGCATTCCATGAACAGCTTAACTGGGCCCAATAAGCATTTCGGCTGAGAAGGGAACTGGCTGATATGATTTCTAATATAAATCCCAAATGAGACACGAGATGTCAAATACATTCCTTTGATAGAATGTATGTACAAATCACTTTTAAAGTCTTAGATAGCGAGTAATGAGTACATAAAAAGTAGGTTATGTGCATCAGCTAAATAATAATTATGTTATTATGTAATTTGTTTAAAATATAATGGCTTTGGAGTCGACACAAACTAACCATGACCCAGAATTTGGGTACCGATTACTCCAGACTTTTTTCCATTAATTACAGCAAAATCGTTTTGTTATGAATCTCCATAATGGTTACTATCAAACCGAATGCTATAATTGAAGCTCCAGAATGAGTTGTTTGTTTTATTATTGATGATGAAAACAAAAACTTGTGGCATTATTAAAGGGATATCCTCCTAATTATTACCAGTAAACATAAAGTAGCATACTCGATTTTATCATTAGATTTTTTTTTATATTCTTTGGTTGTTTGTTATAGACATCGCTAACATCTGGAGAAAATGTTTAATTAAATATAATATAAGAGAAGTAGTTCAGCCAAAAATAGCAGCAACGAGTGCAAAGATACTGAGAAAAAAATTTCCATATGAAAGAATTTTATACTCGCATGCAGAACTCGCAGAACCTCAATCAGGTTTTAAAAGATAAGATTAATTACCTTGTTTGTGTAGCAAGAAATAGTGTGGGTGCAAAGATTGCATGAAAAGGCTTCTTCAGAAGACAAGAAATTTATGTTGGTCATTCGAATGCAATTCTAGTGGTGTACCTTCCCCTCACATGGTAAAAATGAGGAGGAATTAACATATCTCTATGTTAAGACGTCTGTCGCAAGATAAGAAGCCAGTCCTTTGTGGAGTGAAGTGGAAAACCTGAATGGGAATCTCCTCTGATCCCTTGGAGAGAATCTCAGGGTCTGTTGACAGAAATATCATTCTTGGAATTTCGCGGACACCGAAGGCTGCACTCGCCAGCGAGGTCCTTTGAAGGGATTGTAAATCTTGGCATTTCTCCTAGTATAAACTGTAAATCCTAAAGTATAACGGAATTTTTTACGTCATCAGGTGGAATCTGTGTAATATAACTAAAGACAATTCTTTCCGCGACACGGGCCGTCAGGAATATAATAATAATAATAATAATAATAATAATAATAATAATAATAATAATAATAATAATAATAATAATAATAATAATAATAATAATAATAATAATAATAATATTTAATTCTTAATAAATGCTTACCTAACCTACCCTTGAATCACATACATAATCCTTAAGAAAAATGTAAAAAGTAACCAAAAGTAAATATCCCTTCGCCCAGAGAAAGTAGCGTTTACATGTTGGAAATATCAAAAATAATGTTTATTTCTTTCCTGTCATCATGTTACGAAAACCAGAAAAATGAGGACTTCCGGTTTAGAGCTTGTTGTGACAAATAATCAAAGGAAACATTTTTCGATGGATATTTCCTCTGAAAATTTTACAATAAGCAAGAACATAATGGATTACTCCATGAAGCTCTCAATAAGTACTCCAAGAAGTTGAGAGAGAGAGAGAGAGAGAGAGAGAGAGAGAGAGAGAGAGAGAGAGAGAGAGAGAGAGAGAGAGAGAGAGCATATCTGATAAGAAAATAGGTCAGTTCTACCGCGGCTGTGACTTTTCTATAGGATTATTACAATACTTGTTGAGAAGTTGAAAGAGCGAGAGAGAGAGAGAGAGAGAGAGAGACAGAGAGAGAGAGAGAGAGAGAGAGAGAGAGAGAGAGAGAGCATGTTTGATCAGAAAATAGAGCATCAGTTCTAGCTTGGCTGTGACTCTCCTATAGAATCATTAGAATGTTAGCTTATAAATCTTTTGTTCATATATAATTTTTTCAGTATCTGAGTAGGTTAGAATTAAAGACTTGTGTGATTAAGTTAATTTTACCAAGTATAGATATAAGTTGTCCATGGTCTGATTTCAAGCGAATGTATTATTATTATTATTATTATTATTATTATTATTATTATTATTATTATTATTATTTGTCAAATACACTTGTCGCTGTATCATTGCTAATTATGAGTTTTTAATATCAGCCATTCTTTTTTCAGCATGGACTTTGGGAAAGTGAAGTACCACATTTACCAAGCAGCCGCATAAATCAGATATTTTGAAATTCCAAGGGAGGAACCATGGACCATATTATCACTGATGCGAAGGAGTTGGTGAAAATCCCCACTGGTTTTTGCGAACATTGGTGTCCATGATTTATCAGGTAAGTCAGCTATTGTATTAACGAATAAATAATGCGCCGAAGTATAATCAAGGCCACCAAAAATAGATCTATCTTTCGGTGGTCCCGGTATTATGCTGTTATGAGCCGCGGCCCATGAAACTTTAACCACGACCCGGTGGTGGCCTGGCATATATCGTTGCCAGACACACGATTATGGTTAAATTTTACATGAAATAAAATAAAGACTACTGAGCCTAGAGGGCTGCAATTTGGTATGTTTGATGATCAACATACCGATTTGCAGCCCTCTAGCCTCAGTAGTTATTAAGATCTGAGGGCGGACAGAAAAAATGCGGACGGGAAAATAAAGCTGGCACAATAATTTTCTTTTCAGAAAACTGAAAAGGAAATGGGTAATGTTTCATGAACTTTAACAGTGTTTACACGGATTTTTTCGGGTTTATCACTGATGTTACAGTCGCTGTCATTTACGGGTGTTATTATTGTTGTTTCCTTTCTTGCATATTATTGTTAATTATTCCTGATCATTAACAAATAGTGCTATGTGAATCTGATACCGATAAACAGAAGGTCGCTCCATTAAAAGGCGTCTAAAAATTTAAAGTTATATTAAACTTTCGTTTTGCGCTCCGATCCCGGGATTTTACGCCAATAAATTCCGAACCCAAAAAGTTATAAGATTTTTATTGTGAGCGGTTTAATAAGAAATTGTTTTAATTGCGTTCTCGCCTTGTCATAAAATACATTTAGCTTTTTTTCGTCTCCTTTTATGATAAAGGTATTTTAAAATTAGTTTATAAAGATGTCTGTAATAATCATCCTCTATGCAAGAGTCCGTTTTCGAAATTCCTTTCTATTGTTGACTGGTGTGATATGTAGTATATGTGGATATATATTGTATTGTAGTTTTATCAGATTGCGTGACCATTTCTTTTTTTTTTTTTTTTGCAATTTTCTTCAGTATTCTCTGTATGCAAAATAGTATGACTAAATGGGGAGAAAAGTGAAGCATCTCAACAAGAAAAGATTGAAAACAGAATTTTGCTGAAATCCGGGTTGATTCTCCATACAATAAAAATCGCTGATAAAATATCATTGTGAAGTACCATTATTACTTCAGCAATTACAAAATGGTGTGATAGCAGATACAAAAACTACACTAGGCAACATTCCTCCAATAATCCACTAAACGTTATCATAACTATAAAATTGCGTTTACAGTTCAATGTTACCCGTGCATTCGTATATTAGGTCATACTGATGAGTGATCTATTTCATTCCTATTAGTTATGAAATTTGATCTGGTACCTTTGCATGAGAAATGAAAGGATACCTATTTAATCAGAATGAAATGAAAATTTGATTTTCAATTATTCATTACCAGCTTCATTATTCATCCAATATTCCAATAGGCAATAAATTTACAATTGATATTGCCTTCCTCGATGCATAAATTTGTCATTAAACCGATTCGGAATTTATTTTCCTTCATTATCATGGGCGTTTGTTAGTTACAATATACGATTCAAGTATTTTGACGGCTGAAATTACATTTATCTCTCATTTCAATGATGAAAGTTAAATGTATCATTTTACGTCATTTCTATGATGAATTACTTTTACGGGATGAAAAATCTTTCTCCTCGGTAATCAAAAGCTCTTGAAACTGAACATTATCTTTTTCTTTGTCTGTATGTCAATTTGCTTGACTGTTTGTTAGCAAAGTTGTATAGAAACTAACGATGGATTTTTTTCGGATTATAACAAAATTAATATCTTCTAGTGAATACGAGACCAGGTTTATAGGCGTGGATGAGAGCCTGGACTTTAGAAGAATTTTTTTTTTTTTTTTTTTTATAATGTTTCTACCAATGAAAACTCGTAAAGATAATGGCGGTTCCTCGTGAAAAAAACAACTATCCAACGTATATTAATATCCATGCTAATTTCATTTACATAATTTTATTATCTGATAGCTTTCCGATTTTTATTACTATCATTATTATTCGTAAATATTTCTTATCCTAAAATAAGGCCCAATTCTCGTCATTGTTCGTTTAACGTATAACTAACCGGTAATATAAGCCCACTCATCAATACATAAGTCAATTATTCTGTCAAAGTGATGAACTGCCTCTACCAAAAAAAATGTCAGAATTCAAGGTGCAAATGAGTGACAAAAGCTTAATAATTTTTGAAATTTATTTTCAGTTAAATTTCAGTACACTTTCAATTAGCTGCTATACCAAGTATTCAAAATGAAAGTTAGTTAAGAATCTCCTACGTGCGCGAGTTCGAAGTTCCTCACCAGAAGTCAGGGGCCTTTTCACTTCCTCTTCATTTCGGTACGACGAAGTTTCGTGTAGCAAGTGACTAGAATATATATATATATATATATATATATATATATATATATATATATATATATATATATATATTTATATATATATGCATATGTATATGAATATGTATGTATGTATATATGTGTATATATATATACATATATATATATATATATATATATATATATATATATATATATATATATATATATATATATATATATATATATATATATATATATATATATATATATATATATATATTATTGAAATGTTTAAAGAGATACGAGAGTAAGGCAGAGTACCAGATAATGAAGTTTATGGAGATAAAAGTTGCAGGTACATGCTCCACCAGCCACTCCACTATAGCTTTATTATTTTATTTACGGTAAAATCCAATACCGGTTTCCCGAAGGGGAACAACTTTTTCTGTTGTGAAAGGGACGTTTTCGGCCGGGACTATATGTGCTTTTTGTTGATAACAATTTTTTTTTACTTTTATTCAGTTTGCTTCGAGGCATATTCTATTCTTTCCTAAAGGAAAGAAACATATTCTCCCCTTTATTTCAAGTTTTTAGAGATAGTTCTTTAACAGCTGTTTTCTTCAGATTTATAAAATGATAATTTCATCTGTATGTGCTGTGGTTTCAAAATTTTCAAAGAGGTAGATTCAGTAACAGACTCTGGTTCATAATATCATGCAGATCATCCCATGATTTAATCTTGAGAAATTTGGCGAACTTACTGAATGATACTTTTTTTATGATGTCAGTTTGAATTCATCTTTGATTCATTCATTCCTATATCGTTCTTAATAAAATGACCTACCTTTTTCTATTATTATATCTGTGGGATAACTGTTTATTCTTGTATTTGAGTATATTTCGTGCAATGGATTGTAAATACATAAGGATTTAACTTTGCCTTCTTTGGCATAGTTTGACTAATTGGTTCTAAAATGGCTTGAGTTAAACTAATAGGATTTAATACACAAACCTTGACTGCAAAAATAGGAGACTTCTTTGCCAGATTTCATTTGCCCATACCAAGATAGACAAACTTATTTATGGTACTTATCATGTAAAGCAACGTAACTGTAGTTTTAAAACAAGCAGTAACATTTCCATTTAATATTTGTAATCAGCATATGTAAAAGCGTATAATCATGCCCTAACTATGTGTGGTCACTGGAATTTTATGTTTTAAGGTGAAGTTAAAAAAAATTATGTGATCACGTACAATATCACTAAGTAAGTATACCTTAGTTTTACCAGACCACTGAGCTGATTAACAGCTGTCCTAGGGCTGGCCCGAAGGATTAGACTTACAATATCACTAATTCAGCTAGACCACAACACCCGATTTTTCCTGAATAACAAAAATAATTGCGCTGAACACAAAACTTTCGCTTATACTATTTATTTATCCTAGAGGTCAAATTATGGTACACAGATCCTACTAATGAGATCAGATGTAACACCAGATATTCAATGTTTATATAAGGTCAAAGAGAAAATATATTACTTACCAGATTTTACGAAAATGCTCTTCCATACAACGAAGATCACTAATGTGATACAATTGAAATCTTCGGTGTTTTGATACTGTTGAACTTATAGTAGTGTGTGTGTGTATATATATATATATATATATATATATATATATATATATATATATATATATATATATATATATATATATATATAATGTATGTATATACAGTATATAGTAGATACACACATATATATATATATATAGAATAAATATTATCCATATTATATATATATATATATATATATATATATATATATATATATATATATATATATATATATATACTAGTATATATGTATACATATTATATATATATATATATATATATATATATATATATATATATATATATATATATATATATATATATATTAACATCAACTTCCGCGTCAATGACAAAGCTCATCAACGATAATTCACAAGGGCAATGAACCAATATAGACTGCAAAGCCTTTGCAAATATTGAGAAAAGTATGTATATATGTTTTGTTAGGGTTTTCGTAATTGCTTCCTTTTTGATACTACGCTTCCCATTCAGAGAATGAATGATACCGTTGCGTAATCGTTGACAGACAAAAAACAATTAGGCAAGAAAATAGGTTTCAGAAGCGTTCCCTTAAACAAGGGAAACGTAAGATCAGTGTCTACGCAAACCACGTGGTAAATCTGTTTGAATTTGTAGAATTAATAAAAAAAAAGAAAGTAAAAAATGCTCCGAAGTTTCTTCGGCACAATCGAGTTTTCTGTATATCGTATAACCTTTCGGTGGTCTCGGTATAATGCTGTATGAGCCGCGGCCGGCGAAACATTCAGCCACGGGCCTGTGGTGGCCTGTCCCATATTGTTGCCAGGTGCACGATTATGGCTAACTTTAACCTTAAATAAGATAAAAACTACTGAGGCTAGAGGGCTGCAATTTAGTGTGTTTGATTACTGGAGGGTGGATGATCAACATACCACTTTGCAGCCCTCTACCCTCAATAGTTTTTAAGATCTGAGGACGGACATAAAAAAGTGCGGACAGGAATAAAGTGCGGACGGACGGACAAAGGCGGCACAATAATTTTCTTTTACAGAAAACTAAATATTAAATCATCTGTATTTCTTGGGCTTGGGTACCAAACATACTAATCTTTTTTAATTAGGAAAATTAATTTTCTTGCTGTCAGGTATACCTTTTTTTTGAACAAAAAATCCCACATATTCCCACAGAAAGAGGGAGGGAGACGATCTTATAGCCTTATTATTCAAGTTTTACTGTCTAAAACTGAAGCCTACATTAAACAGCAGAGTTAAAAAGATTACAAATAAACTGACGAGGCATCCTGAAAAATCAGATGATAAAAATTCAAAAGAAGGCAGTGAGCTAGGATATAAATGATAGTTAACGATGAAAATATGTAAGGGACTTACAATCAAACCTTTTAGTAGGCCAATGTACCGTATTACAGTACAACGGACATATTGGCGAAATAACGAATGCTAAAGAAATTAATAGCAAGTGACTGTAAGAGTTGTAATATAACTTTTACTTCCGTTGACATCATACATATATGCTCGGAAAGCAAGTATTATGATTAGCAGTACCTAAGCGCCTTACTACCTCTACTGATTCGTTCAATATTCCGTGAAATAAAATCCGTTGAAGGCAGTGATGCCATCAGTGTGGTCACACTTCATTCACATGTTTAATTAGCTGCGTTGTTCACATAATATGAAAGAGTTAAAACATGCAGTAAACAAAAGAAAAGCAAAAAGCAAAGGAAAAAACAGACTTGCATAAACCAGTGACTTTCCAGAGCGGAAATGCCTCGCAGTACGCTTCTTAATCAAAAATAAAAGGAAGACGGAGAAAACAAGGAAAGAATGGACTAATGTAGGGAAGAAGAGTATTAAAGATAGAATGGACAGAATAAAGAACCATATGATAATCAGTAATAATAGCTGGGATGTACAGTTTTGACAAATCCAGTTTTTGGAATAATCTACTCACTAAATGCTCTTTTTACCCTATTCTTATGACTACTGTATTAGATTACTATCAGTAATGCGGACTGGGCTGAAGTAAATCAAATTAAGATACTGTGTTAAGAAGAGAAGAGTAATGCCGAGGCGTTCCTTGAAGATTTAATTTGAAATTTCAGATAGTTTTTGTAAGCCAACATTATTGAAGCCAAATTACCAAATAATGTTTCCTCAAAGGACGAGTGACGTCAAGAATAATCAAACTCTAAAATCACTTACACACAAAGGGAAAGTAATTATAAATTATCATCTCTTTTAAATGCTAAGTGGAACACTGGCATAAAAGTTGCTGTTCTTTAAATACTGAAAATATAGAGAATTGTATGATACATTATACGAGAAAAGTGATTAAACTTTTCCACCAAAGCTTTATGAATACTTGCACGAATCAAACGGTGAGTCTTCTCAGTTTTTTTATTTTCTTTTTTATCTCTGTTTCCCACATCCCATTCTCTCTTCGTTTTCCTGGCATGAATAGGAGTCCTCATCTTTATTAGGACGCCATGAATATAGAATCCTTAGCTTTTGTTTGCATAATTTTTGTGCTCTATGTGTATGTATATGTGTGCGTCGCTTCCCTTCTCTGAACTCATATAAACAAAGTCATCAGTTACAGATACTTGGCTAGTCTCCAAACATCAAGTTTTTACTTGATGGTTTTCCAGAAATTGTTACCTGTTGTCGTGAGCCAAGAAAAGTGAAGCTACTCCATTGCATTATTAATATAGCATAAAAATTCCTCGCTGCTGTGTTTACCCATCTCTTGCATCGGTATCAGGGTCTGTCTGGAGGGAATTGCCTCCGGTCTCTGCAGCTACAAAGCCACTGAGGTCCGAGGTATTAGGAATTCAAAACGGGTTATCAACTCCGGATTTCCCTCTGGAATGGCCCGAGATCCGACTAAAAGCGGTGGATTCAGAAGCTGTTGGTATCCAAGGGGTATCCTCAAGCTGCCGCGAGTGGTCGAAGAGAATTTTCGTGTCTTTTATGACTAGCTTTCATTTTCTGTTGCTGGTGGAAGTAGATTCCGTGCGCTGGTTGGAGATATCTTTTAATAAGCAGGCCTCTGTTACTGATTGTATCATCTTTTGAAGATGAAAATATGATATGAAATCTTGTACATAATTCGTAAGTGATGTGTAGGTTCTGTTTAAAACTTGTTTAACGTGCTACTCTTGAACTTTTTGAACTTAGATGGAATTGTTGGATGTTTCTCATGAATTTCAGATAAATCTATTTTATGTTCATACGAATGACGGATGTGTTACTACTTGATAACCGATAACATGACAGGGGGAAAGTGGTTGTTATCACCACATCTTTATTTCATATGCAAATGCATTCACTCTTTTTTAACCATCGGGGGGTTATGATAACAGACAATTCCCTCGTCTTATGAACGCTCAGAGAGAGAGAGAGAGAGAGAGAGAGAGAGAGAGGGTGTTGGCTGAAATTTATCCATGTCATATGGAATGGTTGGCGGTAAAATGCAGAGCTATGTGAGGGCGCTCGTTAAAGGAAACACGAAGTGAATAAGAAGAGAGAAAACTTGTCTAAACTCAAGAAGGACGAAGGTTCAATGTTAAAAGAAAGGCCTGTGAAAAGTGAATAGTGAAAGGCAAGGATGTATGAAGGAGAAAAACTGAATCAATAAAAGTTTTGGAAAATCAAATACTCTTAAGTATATATTTTTCTTATGAATATCAGAAATACGAAAGATAAATGTGGGCTAAGGATCAAGTAAATAGAAAACCAGTATTAAAACCAATTAATGCAGATGAAACGAAAGTTCTAAGGTGTGAAAATTGAAAGAAGAAAACTAGTCCATCTCTTCCTTGCTCCTGCTGTAACGATTGAAAAGTTCTAAAGAATATACAATTTCAGCTATAAAATACTTTCATTAAAACATTGCCTGAAAAGATTCAGTCAGCCTTTGACTTTCATTTGTTATGACTTCTGCTTTAAAGCTGAATTTTAAGTGAAACTTACTCCAACGTATCAGTCTAAAAAAAACAGCGAGAAATATAAAATCAGCCCCCTTTCACAGAGTAACAGTTGAATCAAGCTTTAAATCAAATTGTCCAAGTGCTGAGGGAGGGGGGAAGGGTATGTCTTCTGTTTTGTTGGGTCTTTCAAATTCCTACCCTGATGAGAGAAAGGAATCCTCTGACGAGTAATTACATTTTAAACCAGCAGGAAATAAGACCATTTCCTCCTTCGGCATTCCAGTTTTCCAGATCTTTTCTCCTTCTCACTTCGGAGAAGGGAGGGTGTACCATTTTTACAATCTTGCCAGGCGCTGGACATCAGCTTTAAAGCTGAATTATTTGTTAGAGAGAGAGAGAGAGAGAGAGAGAGAGAGAGAGAGAGAGAGAGAGAGAGAGAGAGAGAATGCATTCATTTGGTAAGACAGTTACAAACTAATTGTCCATTGGGCCGCTAGTGTACTTTCTTCAGGCGAATGAGTGTGGGTTTTATGAAAACAGTGCGAGTTCATTACGTGAATCTCTAAAAACTGTAACGGCAGGGATGTCATGGGGTATCTTAAGTCCGTTTTGGAGAAGAGACGGTAAATATTAGCAGCCTACGCCACAATTTCGGACTCGGCGATGTTTCGTAGTAGTAAAAAGGAAAACAACATTACTTCATATATTTTACGATGATGTATTATTGTAGTAAATAATCCAAAAATATCATACTAGCAACATTACCTCCTATAATTTTAAAATTCAGCGATTGCAAGGAAAACTAGTATAAAATATGATATAAACATTTCAACGAGGACTACCCTTCGGCCAATCACGATTAGCTGCAAAGCTAACGGCTGAGAATATTTACCGTCGGCTCGGAAAAAAAAAAAAAGTCTATCAGTAGGTGAAATCTGTTCATAAAAAAAATTCTGACGCGAATATTTTCATTATTGTTTAGAAGAAGAAGCACTATTTACTTCAAGTGACTCCCCATGGAATTGTTTTAGGCTCAACATCCAGCAGGTAATTCGTCACTACTGATGACTTGAAAATTCAGACATATAAACTGAAATATGATTATTAATGGTGAAACTCATTTTTGATACGTTGCAGTTTATCATTTGTTCTCTGGAATAAGCATTACTACCTGCCTCACCCTAATAATTTATTCATTAATAAAGATTTATCGCGCGCTAAAATATGTTTTAATGCCAATTCTTATGATTTACTTTGATGTGATGAAATAGGAAGCCGCTTATATGAGCATCATTACGTGTTGGAAGTACAAACATCCCACGCTCTTGATAGAATTTGGCTGTTCATTTCGCTTCCTTTGAGAGAATAATTCAACAAATTAGCACTAACGTAACTAGTATATTCCATCTGGCTATTCAATCTGGTCTATCTATATATCTCCTTTATCCAAAACTTTATTTTTTTCTACAAAAATCCTGAGGTATTTTGATATATATATATATATATATATATATATATATATATATATATATATATATATATATATATATATATATATATGTATATATGTATGTATGTATGTGTGTGTGTGTGTGGGGGCGGGTGCATATACGGTATGTGTGTGCGATATATATATATATATATATATATATATATATATATATATATATATATATATATATATATATATATATATATATATATATATATATATATATAATGTGTGTTTGTGTGTGTTCAACTTCATTTATACTTCCTCTGCTCCAAAGTTCCAGACGGAATATAATCGTTCTGAGAGAAGACCCGCTTCTGCAGTTGTGACATATAATTCCTAACTTCCAAATGGCAGATGACGCACGACTCTCTGCAAGGTGATGATGGCTGCAGACTTCGAGTGAAATGAAGGCAGTCGAAATATAGTTGAGAGAGAGAGAGAGAGAGAGAGAGAGAGAGAGAAGGGGGGATATACTTACTTTGAAAGCATATTCTTGAAATTTTCTCCAACTAGTATTTCCGATGGAAGGTTGTTCTACCTCAGCGATGAATGTCTCTGCATTGCTCTCAAAGAGCGATGGCACCTTCAAAGGCCCTTTGTTTACGTGTTTTGTGAGCCACCAAGCTCTCGAGGTAATAAGATGAAAAGTCGGTGCTCTTAACATCTAATACAAAGTTACCAAACATACAAAATATAAGCGTCACCATTAACCGTAATTACCTGAATATCATACAAAAACATAGCTTTCTTTCTTATCTGCAATAATCCAGTAATCCCATACAACATTTTTATTGACAGCATAATTATACAGAACTAAATGTATAGCAGACCAGACTCTCGACAGATAAAAAAGATGGTCAGATGACTAAATATTTTATTAAATGGCATTTTTGTATTTGGCCGCATGTCCAAATGGACCCAAATTCCCGTTGAGTTTCTTCTACTCTGCCTCGCTTATTGAAATCCAGATCCGCGTGGCCTCATATGGTTAGTATACACCTAATAACTTGACTGTCAGCAGTTTGCAAGTAAACACATACGAATTCAGAACACCTCACACACTTACAAATACACAAACTCACATGCAATACGAAAGTGGGGAAAAGGAAATATAAGAAAAGCGGCGTTACAAGAAGAATGTCACAGATGTCTTAATAGAAAACAATCGTTCTGAAGTGAACCGGGGTCATTGGATAAAAGAATATCGAGCGTCTTGACATCACAGAAACAAAAGAGTTCCTTGAAGTGAGGACCCTGCAGGGGAAGGGGTCGGAAAGGTCTCTTTGCGAATGGCGTCAAAGAAACACGGATAAGCCAGGGGGTCTCCTGTTGTCTATTGATCTTGACGGTTCAGGGGTACTTCCAAGATAAGTAATCCTCGATGCCTTCGTTAGCTGCATCGTTGCTTTGATTTTACGACCGTTGTAAAAACTAATATAATACGCCCGTCTTGTGTTTCGGCATTATTTGTTTCACCGACGAAAGCTCAATAAAATGTCCACACTCTCAGAAATTAATTCTGTGAAGCACAGCAGACTGAATACGCGTAAATGACATACAACAAATAAAATAATGAATAAAATGAGATTCAGGAAAAGGCTGTCAGGACTTGAGATTACCTCCTTTTCGGTGACACATACGAACTATTCATATACCTTATGAAATTATGTATAGACATTGTGCAGGAATAAGAATATCACATTGCACAATGAATCTCTTTAGAAGAGCCAGCATTTTCTTAGGTAGTGGCGTCCTTAGCACATTAATTGATTTTTTACTCAAACAAATTATCTTGGCCACCATTTCTTGTATATTTCAAAACTAATATATAGTATTATGCACATAAATAAAATTCCAATAAAAATGCTAAGACGATATTAGCTTTTGGTATATAACTTTTATTTGTGTCCTCGTTCCGTTCGAAATAGAATGAACCTTTGCCATCATCATCGCCAACGCGTCACGTGACGGAAGTGACCTCAGTGAAATTCGTCCACTCGTGTCTTTCCTGTGTGTTATCTTTCACAAATATCCAGTCATCTCTAGTCTTTCCTTCCTTAGCTCACCTGTTCTGGTGGCCCAAGGAGCCCAGGTGACTATCAGGCACTATTCTCCTCGGTTTATGCGAAGGACACGCCCAAGGCATCTCATTCTCCCTTTCATCACCATCTCATTTGTATATTACAGGCAGATGGCGAGACCAGGATTTCGCGAACTGCCTGGAATTTCAGGTAGATAGCGAAATGCACTTGGGGACATTTGATCTCCCCAGGGACTAGTACTAAACACGGGGAAACAGTAACTCACCTACCCTGTTTCGCCGTGTTTATTATTAGCCCGTGGGGGATCGAATGTCCCTAGGTGCATTTCGCTACCTGCCTGAAATTTCAGGCAGTTAGCGAAATGCCTGATTTCACTATCTGCCTGTAACATATATACAGAACCCGTAATTTCTCTTATGGTATAGTTCTGAACTCTCTCCTAAAACTTGACTCCCAGTATCCTGGTAAAACTTAATACCCAATTAGCCAAAAATTTCTAGATGCAGCCTCATTGTCATACAATACGTCAGGTCATTACAGTTCGTACTAAACTTGTGTATGATCTACAGTATAATCTCACTTTCGTATGCGGTTCCAGCCTATTTATTCCCAAATCTTATTCAGACTGTCATTGCTTGATTTGCCTTTTTTAGTCTTTCACTAAATTCCAGCTCAAGAGAATCTGTACTTGGTACCATTCTTTATCAATATTTGCAAGATTCTGCCTCCCGTAACTTCTCTCCATCTAGTGTTAATTCATCTCATTGTGCATTTTGTGCATTTCTTAGAATAATTTCGAGTCCCATCTCGCTAGCTACATGATGCATCCTATTTAGCAAGCTTTGTGAATCTTGAGGTGTATTACTGATTAACACAGCATCACCCGAGCATTCTGAGACTGCCGAATTTCTATTATTAATTCAATATAAGGATTCTCTTCCATATCCGATCATTCTTTTTTATTAGAAAGGACAAATAGTCCATTGTAGAACCATAATTTACAAAGAATTCAACCGATAAGACCCCATCAACCTATGTGGTAATAGGTGCTGGTAACCTGAACTCTTGACCTTAGTCCAGATACTACCAGCTGGGCCAGATTGACCTGATGCTTGCTAAGGAACAGGGGACTAATTTTCTGAAGATTTATGCATACCCGAGGTACCCATAAGTACAATAGTATTTACCATAGCATACTTTATTTCATCGTTAAATTTATTTACCATGCAGCAAATGACTAAGCAATGTTTTTAGTGAATATCAGCATAAAGGCAGCGACACAAACATTTTTGGCTTGTCTAGTATCAGATATATTTATTTATGCCTACGGTATCAGTGAATGCCCGATTGTTTAAGACAAAGAAAATATGATTTTACACATATTATTTTACCTTATAGCTATTACCTTTCTATTAAAAAATACAAATATACCTAATTTACATAACCTCTTTCAGATCGGACCAAAAACCTTTCAACAGGTATGGAAGGATACCTAAGAGAACCCAGCAGAAACATAATTGGCTTTTTATTTAGGTTACGAATAAGAAGTAAAGGTTACTACGAAAAAAAGGAAAAAGTATTAAACGCGTGGGATGGGGACAAGAGGCTTCCACTGAGGTAATCCTCTTATGATTTTTATAATAAAAAGATGCGGTAAGAGTTCTCCACGGAAATAGTTCGGTGCTATGAAAGGGCTTCGACTCATATTTTTATGAGTTTGACTCTACCAAAGAGAGAGAGAGAGAGAGAGAGAGAGAGAGAGAGAGAGAGAGAGAGAGAGAGAGAGAGAGAGAGAGAGAGTAAGGAGAACATCTGACTTAAATTTATTTAGATAGGCATATATGCGACGATAAATTACTTATACAAACAGAAGAAGATAGATAGGCAGATGATTGTTAATTTTCGAGTCTTTACGATGTCTGTTATGACAGATATCAATCTATGTTACTTTGAAATTTCCTGGATATTTTCATACTCTGTTCGAGAAGTTTTGCGCATCTAATATTTAATAATGTAGGGTCCCGTCTTTCATTTTCAAGTACAGGATAGTTCTGTCTAGAGATTTCTTTTTTATTGATTAGTTGTCATAAGCTATGTTAGATCTATTAGCAATCACTAAAAAACGTATTTGTAAGCTAAAAAGA
This sequence comes from Macrobrachium rosenbergii, assembly GCA_039081455.1. Taxonomy (NCBI): domain Eukaryota; kingdom Metazoa; phylum Arthropoda; class Malacostraca; order Decapoda; family Palaemonidae; genus Macrobrachium; species Macrobrachium rosenbergii. The sequence goes on from JANJGK010006123.1 coordinate 29,634, forward strand.
AATAAGTTTGTTGCTGGGTAATGTAACTAGCAAAACAGTCTTTAAGAAGAATTAGTGTAAATGTTCTGTATATACCTCATGCATTCATTCGCGGAAAATTAAGACTAGAAGTTTATACATTATCCATCTTGTAAAGAATACTTTGTAAATCTGCAAAGGATATTTATTAAGGTTGTACGGGTATCTTAGATTTTTTATTACCTTACCTTTTCTCTTTACAACTTGGTCTTTGGACTGTTGTAATAAGAATACAAGATTTCAGATAACCTCCTGAAAAACCTGGTAATGTGCGTAACATCTATATATATAGGCTTTTTTCAAGGAAACTTATATGGACAGCAGTTAAAGAAGTTGCTTACTCATATATTATAAATAGGACACCAGAAAGTCCAGTTTCAGAAAACAAAATATTTATTAAATGGCAGAATTATTGATATCCTTACTGCAAGAAGAAAATTTAGAAGAAAATGAAAAATGTATGAAGAGTATGATATCACAATCCTTTCATGTACTATGCGAACACTGAAGAAGAATATTAATTGTGCATATTTATGAACAATTGAAATTGGCCAAAAGTGTTCTGCATCTTATATTTATACTTTTACACACAAATAAACACGATTTTATTCTAAAACACCACAGGTCCAAGCTCTCATGCGTATCGACTATAAAAGGTTGTTGAACTATAAAACAATAATACGAGGAAAGTTTGAAAAAATAAAATAAGATTTCAACTACGGCTTCAGATTTGTTAAGGTAGAAAATTATATTCACGTTTAAAGGGGGAAAATTTAGCAACAAAAATATATTTTATTCACTCTACTAGAATAGTTATTGTTGGGTGTCCGGCGAACAGAGTTCTGGTCCAGACAGTCTTACTTCCACAACCTCTTACAATATTTACGATCTGCCCTTGGCCAAAAGCCAGAGCTGGAATAATTTTAGCTTACTATGGACCAAGCACACCATCATTCTGATTAGTAAATGTGTTAGTAATGCTTGATATTTCATTATCCATAACATAATTTACCTACCCATCTTCTTATCAGCGCAATTTGGTTTGCAGTGAGGTATTAGATGCTCAAAATATAAAGTACAAGTCCACTTGATAAGAGAGAGAGAGAGAGAGAGAGAGAGAGAGAGAGAGAGAGAGAGAGAGAGAGAGAGAGCACTGTCTATAACGGCAATCATTTGCCTTTTCCCGCACTAAAGCGATGTTAGTGTCGGTTCAAACTTTCACGTAGGTTAAAGGATCCCATTACTTGAAGGTACTTACTATTATCTTTTTTACCAATTGACTCTCTTAAGATGGAGGTTTTTTTTATTTCAACTTCTGAGCTTCAGTACTTGCAATTCACTACTAATAAGTAGTACCAATTATATTCATGCCAAATAGTATTTGCCTTCCAAGCTGTGTGATAAATGCTTCCACAGTTTCCATAATCTACTGATGTCAGAGGAAGATGTATCTTTATCGAATAAATTTTTATATTACGATAAACTCTTCGAACATTTTTTTTATGCTTAGCGAGAGAAAAACAAGATTGCATTTCGTCTTGTCTCAGTGACAGAAGAACTTAACAGAAAAGCATGTGAAGAAATATCTGAATTGAAGCATTGTACCTGTTCCTCTCTATCTCGTGAAGGAGAGAGAGCCTCCCTGTTTTCGTAAAACTCGACTTACATAAGCGTCAGACGTCTGAAGCCGAGATCATTCCCGGGCGATGCATTGCCGGTGCGAAAGATGGGGAGATTTTACTTCACGAAAGTGAGATTTGTTTTGTTGTTCTTTAGGAGAAATCTTGTTCTAGAAATAAAAAGCAAACTGTTGACTCAGATTGTTAGACTGTTTTCATACAAATATTACATATATTATATACAATTATGTTCTTTTTTATTAATATTTATTATGATTCGGTGATAGATTTTTTTTAACCCGACTTCGGCAATGCTCGTCTAAATAAGTTTCAGCAATTTTTTATTTCGCGTGTTTTTTCTGAATTTTTCAACTGAATAAATTTAATTATATCTCACCGATGCTCTGAAGAAATGAAACATTTTATAATTTTTTTAAAAATTTATAAAAATTCATTTGAATATTCATGCAGCACTAAGTTAAGTAGTGCTATAAAACTAAGGATACAAAGGTTTACCTTTGTATGGGTCATTTGTATTACCAAATGTCTGACCGTTAACATTCTTCTTGATTTGTGCAACTTTTCCCAGTTCAAAAGTGCACTACCTTTTCTCATTAGTCAATGATTCTAATCTGGAGCCTGCTTTAAAGTTGTTGCTAGTTCCTTTGCTTTGATGGCATTTTCTGGAGATTAAACACGCCAGATAAACCATAGTCAATATAATCACTCTTTCCACTTCCTTGGCCAGGTGTAAGTACAGCTGTTATCTTTCCGTTCTTCTCTCTTCCTACATTCTCCTTACGCCAGAAGCATCATGAAAAATTAAATGATAGAAATTGCCTCATGGCTGTCACGGGGAATTAATCCCTTGACGTTAATTGAAAAGATTTTTCTCTTGCAACAGCGACACCTGTCAGGGACGTTGCCTTCTCTTTCTAGATCAGGCGGAACAGAAGGGGAATCGAGAGGGTAACTTAATGATCCTTCTGATATGATGTCGAGTCTGCTTGAAAGGGAAAATTTGAGAATTATGTTGTTTTCATTATTCTAGTACGTCATTTAATAGAGAACATAATCTATGTACATATTCCGTATGCAAAATACTATTTTCCTAATCAGTAGTAATTAATCTATATATTTACGTGGAACTGTTATTTGAATAATGAAAAGTACCACATTAGGTTTATGATGTCCGTCAGAATTATGTTGGCAAGAGCAATCACTCGTAAAAAGGAAATCGCCCAATTAAGATTAATTCACTTAAAACCATATCCTAATTATCTATAACCTTCATTTGGTATAAAAGTCAAGTTAATTTGAATATCAGTTTTAATGCAGGTCGGATCACATTTACAAAATGCATATATATTATAAAACTTTGTTTTAAAAATTATTTCTCGCCGCGTCACTAGACGCTGAACCAATAAAAGAAAGAAATGGAATGGAGGCTACAAAACCCAGTTGGTCTTGAGGGGCCTCGTAACCGTTCCCAGTAGGAACCGTTCCCGATATTAGACAGAGGTCGAGAATTATTGTATGAAATTTCCTGGGCCATTGGGCTTCGGGTTGAGAAAGGAAGAGAATTCTCCATCATCGACTATGAGGAGCTTTGTTAGGATGGGAAACAGGAAATGAGGCTCCGTCTGCCCTTCCAGGTGAAAACTTTTCCAATGTATGATTTAATGGAATAACCACGTAAGTGTGTACTATCCTGTTTATATATATATATAATATATATATATATATATATATATATATATTATATATATATATATAATATATATATATATATATATATATATATGTGTGTGTGTGTGTGTGTGTGTGTGTGTGTGTGTGTGTGTGTGTGTGTTTGTGTGCGCGCGGGTGTGTGTAAGATTCTTCAGCGTGGTAAGCACAAATATCCCTATTCCTGGGGACTAATGTCTCACGAACTCAGGGATGGTTAGTTTGGCAACAACAAAAATAACAGAATATTGGACTGCAGAAATGAATACCCTTTCTTATAAGCAGAAGTGGAATAAAACATCTGTTCTGTAAGTTTATGCTTCCTATAGCTACATATAAAGCCAATTAGCTTTAGCATTTCAGTGAAAAGTTGCAAAACATCTTTTGTCAAGAAGTGGTCCAATAGCCTGGATTATAAAAGAATAAGAAGAAGAAGAAGAAGATGACTCGTGCAATCCGTCACCTGATCCAGACCCTTAGAGATTCCTATATCTGCTGCAGACTCCTCGCTGCGGGAGAACTCAAGCTTCCTGGAAAGGGAAAAACAAGTGGGATTTCATCTTCGGTTCGAGAATATATTTCTCACTCGGTCATTGTCGTTTCGTGTTGTTTGGTCGTTGTTTGTTACGTTATGGTGTTTCCGCATCAATATTCCACCTCGGAACTACTTTAACATTTTCTGCAGGCAAATTGAATTTTTTTATTCTTGAATGAAAGAGCTGGTACTCATTCACCTCTACTGTCATTAGAAAAATATTACGTCGTTTTGAATGTTACATCTAACTAACGTAAATTGGAAGTGCATTTTATTGGTACTTGAATGCAAGACATATATTTAACATTTTATATACTCTCTCTCTCTCTCTCTCTCTCTCTCTCTCTCTCTCTCTCTCTCTCTCTCCTCTCTCTCTCTCTCTTTGGAGGGCTATATCACGTCTTCAGTAATGCTACTAACCCCTGTATTTTCTCCTTAAAGTTCCATAATGTTGCACCATTCTGTTAACTTTAAGGTCGAGTTATTTGATTTTAGGATGATTTCGGAAATATTGTAATTTATTCTCTCTCACTGTCATATTGTGCTGTTATTTCAAACTTGCGTTTTGATACCACTACAACTGGATTTTTCCCATTACATAAACGATTGATGGTTTTATTCTTCATTAATATAAATTTTAAAATCAGTTTTCACTTCTTTGTTTAATTTTTAAAACACGCATTCACTTTCATCATGATTTATAAGTGAAACTAACAAACACATACACACACGCGCGCACATACACACACACACATATTAATATATATATATATATATATATAAATATATATATATATATATATATATATATATATTACCCATATAACAGCTAAACTCATGATGGTCTTACCTAACGGCTCTATGTTCTCTCCAAGGTTGGTAGGCTGGGTGATAAGTCAGCAGATTCCATCCGCTACTTCCCTCAACACACTCTCTCTCTCTCTCTCTCTCTCTCTCTCTCTCTCTCTCTCTCTCTCTCTCTCTCTCTCTCTCTCTCAGGTCACAACAAAACACACGATACCCAAAATAATTTTATTCGTTAAAGCAAAACAAGCTTAACATATTAAACAGGCAAAAGAAAGACTATTAGGTAAATTCTCAGCTAAGACAATATTAAGTCTATGCATCCAAAAGAATTAAAAGAAAGATTCCCTCTATTATGAATAAATGAGTTCAAGTCACTACTCCATGACACACACACGGGTCCAGGATCATAAGTCAAAGTCTGTTAAATAATCTGAGTACTTCCTTGATCTCTATACATGTTGAAACATCTGAGGACCCCAAAGAAAAAACTCCCATTAATTTCTACAACATAACATACGAGGGAAAATAACAATGGGAATTCCTCCCATGTTACCAAAAAAAAATCAAAACAAAACATGAAGACATATGGTAATAACATAAGCAGATATATAACTCAAAATACTACTGAAATTCCTCTTTCATTGTCCAAATCACAAGACATAAGGAATAGTCAGTTTATAACTTAGGAATTCAGATGTGCTTCTTGCCTCGAGCAGTTATGATAAACAGGTTTCTAACTTTAGAAAACCTGTATACAAGGGCTGGGCTCGTTCTCGAATGCCACACGATTTCCCTTATATCGCCCCAACTCTGCTTGGGGTCACGCCCCAGGTTAGGGACATACGAACACACTTCACCCTGCGATATCCGGGATTTTTAACCGGATAAAGCTTCTAGAAGTTTCTTTGCTGACTTTCCCCTCACGCCACACGTGTGCTGTAATCAAGGGCGTTTTGAGAGGATGGACACTGCTGAGTTCGAGGAAAAAAAGAGCGCATCGAAGCATTCGCAACTTGGCATGTTCAGTCGCCCGATCCATGCATTGAAACAATGCTGACATCCGGTTAACCTGATCAGCATCTCTTCTCACCGGCGAGGCGGTTGCTATGGCCCGTCTCACCGTTGTTTCAGATATATATATATATATATATATATATATATATATATATATATATATATATATATATATATATATATATATATATATACACGAGTATGTATATATATATATATATATATATATATATATTTATATATATATATATATATTATGTGTGTGTGTGTGTGTGTGTGTGTGTGTTATATATATATATATATTTATATATATATATATATATATATATATATATATATATATATATATATATATACATACATATATACATATAACAAAAACTCATTCATCCTAATAGTGCCAAGTTACCTCTGATGATAGGGACTGAGCTAGAAAGGAGAATAAGTAAAAGCATAGAGAAACCCTTCCGTCGAGAAACATGAAGTTTTCATGAATTTGGCAAAAGGACGTCTTAGTTTCAGGGTTTATTTACTTCCTGAAATTTGTGACTTCGTCTTTCATGTATTAGGGAATGTATGGCGTTAGTGTGTGAGTAAATCTTCTTTACGGTCATAATCTATTATACAATTTATTTTTAAGTAGGGGATCATTGAGTTTCATTCTTTGCTTTATGTTACTGTTTTCTGAGTGAAGAACAGTTTTTTTTCCAATTGTTTCTTTATTTTGTCTTGAGTTAGGATCTAATAACTAAGAATCTAGAGAGAGGAGAGAGAGAGATAGAGGAGAGAGAGAGAGAGAGAGAGGAGAGAGAGAGAGGAGAGGGAGAGAGAGAGATATTTTTCATTCCTTACAAAAATAGAAAAAAATCCATGAGGATATGTCTCTTAGCTCGGTTACAGTGTTTCTCTGACAATCAGTTTTGTTTTTTCTGAACAGTTCAAGACGACGCCTGTATTGTTTTTCAGGTGACACCAACCCTACCCCTGCCTTCAGCTAAAAGTACTCCCCTGCCACCCATCTCCCTTCACTTATCCATTTCATGAGGTTTTCGTGGTACAATTTCTTTTCTTGTTCATTTCCGTGGAATTCAGCCTTACATGCGTATAAAGTCATATCTAAAGAGATTTAGAAAATGTGTTTACTTCCTTCAAATTAATATGTATTATATTATTTGTTTTTATAATTACCAGTTTCAGGAATGTATAATTTAGTTGATGCTGATGTCGACGTAAATCAAAATTTAAAACAAAATTTGTATACATTGGGAATTTCTAAAATTGTACATATGGGAATACAATAGGCGAGTTAGCTTTTAACAGAGCAAATAGAATCAGGAACACCATAAATTCTGAGCCAATTTTCGATGCAATATTTCTTTCCTCATGTTTAGTATTTGCTAGACTAACACTTTTTCTTAAGAATATTGTGAGAAGAAACCTCTCTGCTCTCTCAGTCTACATAAAATGTGTATGTTCACGAAAAATGGGCAATGTAACCATAAATGCAAGTCGCTCGAATTGGAGTATTTGCATTTATTTTCGTGTGTAAAAGGCAAAGCATAAACAATATCGTTTTGGATTTCTAAACAAAAGCTGAATTCCTATTCTGAATACTTATTGATAGTATCTTGAATAGTGTTAACACGGACGAAAATTGGCACTTTGAGAATATCTATAACTCAAAAATTATATTCTGTGGAAATGACTAACTTTATATATGTGACCATTAAGGCTTCACCGAATCGTCTTTTGATAAAATTACTTTGATCATCCAGCATTAAATGACTTACATTCTTATTCAGTATCAAAGAGAGTAAAAAAAAGTCGTTAATCTCAATTTTAAAAACGAAAAAGTCTATCACTGAAAAGAGAGAATGAACGTAAAAATCTGCCTCTCCACTGTAGTTTTATTTATTCATGATTACAGCGTAATTACGCATTGACATGAAGCTGCTCTTGATCTTCCTTTCAGGGCGCGTCTGGTCTTCATTATGCAAGGGTATCGTGTCTCTCCTCTTTATCTTCGTCATAAACTAGAATGCAGTTTGCGAGAGGCAAAAGATATGCAGGAAAATAGCTTTTGAAATATTACAATGCTCTGAAATATGAGTAAACCGAGAAGTTAGCATGTTGTTTACGATATTATCATTTAACTTTACTATCACTTTGATGAAGTTTACTGGTTTTTTTCTGGATCATTATTAGTCTTATAAGTGTTTAAATATTTACGGGTTCTCCTTGAAATCTGGTGTGTGGTATCCCATGGTCCCATGATTATTTGACTGCAATGTCCATGGTAGTGAATGTATTTCAAGATCATAAAATCAGTAAAAAAATTGACATGAATTTTCAGTAAAAATAATGATTTGTAAGAAAAAATTTACATTGCTTCGCTTTCCTTTCAATTTCATATCAAATGCCAACTAACTTGACATCCCTCCGTCATCGAAGAAATGATGTATCGGAGGGGGGCACATTTTGCAACATTCAACGACCGTCACTCAAGTGTGTTGAACAGAAAAGAAACTTATCTTAAAGAAAACAATGCGGGAATTTATCAACTGTGACTTGTGCTTTAGAAGGAAAAGAGAAGATTTTATGAGATTTATACGAAGATTAAGTTTATTCCATCCAAGTGGTATCATTTTTTAAATAATAGGAATACAGCGCGGACTGGAAAACTTTACCAATAATCACGAACAACTTGATTAGGCTGTCAAACACAAATACACAATTGTGTGAAAATACTTTAACATACTCACACAGACACGCTTCCCAAAATAGTCTACAGTGTGAACGTCACTCAGAACATTCTCATATTTTATAATTTGTTATTGTAACTCTTGTAATACTTGAATCCTTTATATTAAATTAATGAAATAATTACAAGAAAAAAGTCTCCCCTTTAAAAGATTTATGAATAAGTATGTTTGTAGTTTCTCCTCATATTTCCTGCATCGACGGTTGAAGACCAGAGGCGAAATTACATAACCTCTGCTCTTTTTCCGTTCTAATACATATCTCATTACCGGCTTTGCCCCTAGGCGCTTAATATGGGAGCCGCTTACGTTCTGGAGGGAGCGTCTTCGCGAGAACCGCCCCCCCCCAAAAAAAAAAATGGAAATAATAAATGAAGACGCCGGTAACGTTTAATAAAGTGGATCATTCCTAGACAGTGACCCCAAAGGTTTTAGCCCGTTATGTATCCACCTTTGCGGCGTGTCTATTACAAGCCTGCTGGGGAAGACCATATAAACATAAACAAAACACTGTAAATATCATAAAGATAATGACTCAGCGAAATGTTGGTCCTAGATAACGACCTCCGAACTTTCCTAGGGGTCACCATCTAGGAGAGATCCAATTAAGTTGTGTGAGAGAGAGAGAGAGAGAGAGAGAGAGAGAGAGAGAGAGAGAGAGATCTTCCCCTAACTTTATGAGAATGTCTCTGTTTTGGGTAAGTCACTAATGAAATGGACTTCTCGTGTGGGAAGGCAATGAGAGCCATAAATCAGCCTAATTGGATACAGTTGGTGCGGCTTCCTTTAGAAATGGTTGGTGCCGGACAGCTACTGTAGGAGCGTCATTTAACCTTTAAGGGAAATAATACAGAAAGACGGACAATGTAATGGGCGAAGACAGGCAGTCAGACAGTGAAGCACTTTTTTATTTTAAATAGTGGTTGTGATCATGTCAGTGTGTTTTTTTCTTGCTGAATTTTTTTTATGATTTTGCAAGCTATTGCTTTAATTTTTATGTAAAACGTATTGAAATTAAGCATGTATAAGATATGAGAAAAATTCTTGATGGAAAGTTATAGGTACTAATACACAATTGCAAAATAGATTTAATGACTTTTTTCACTTCAATGCTGCAAATATATATATATATATATATATATATATATTATATTATATATATATATATATATATATATATATATATATATATATATACAGTATATATATGTGTGTGTGTGTATGTATGTACATATATATATATATATATATATAAATTCTAAGTTCAATGTACCTAGAAATATCTTTTTTTTTTTATTCTAATTCCATTTCTGCCCTAAAAACCCACGAGAGAACCATTAGCCTCGCTACAGGCCATTAGACGCCCTTCGCATCATAAATTCAAAACCAGTGAGCGAATGCAAATCTTACCTCGTCTTCCCTTAAAAGAAAGGAAAATTAAGACTAAGTCAGTGGATGACGGGAGAACGAAATTTCCAATAGTGGTAAAAACCAGCTTTGAAATTTTATATAACCGTATTTTTCCTCTTCATTTACTCTAAATACTTAATTCCTTATATTAGTTATAATCTATTTTAAAGACAATATTTTGTATAAGGGACTGGGATCACTATGGGTGTTTATATGCAGGAATTAGTTAT
>JANJGK010006125.1:0-20000 GCA_039081455.1 Macrobrachium rosenbergii
TGCAATAAATGTGCCTCGCTGTCGAACTTCTCAGCTCCAGAAGTCCTTTATCCCTCACACCGCTGGACTGTGGAACAGCCTCCCAGAGGATGTCGTGCAGTTGGAACTTCAGAAGTTCAAGCGAAGATGCAGTGCATTACTTCCCTTATACTATTCTTCTTGCATTTTGATACGTTTGTATTTATTTATCTATTTATTATTATTTTTTTCTTTTTTAGTAAGTGGTATCTCTTCTTTCTGTATTTCCCTTTACTTCCTCTTACTTCTTCCTAATGAACACTTTAATATTCTTTGGAAGCTTGAATTTCGTGTCAGTGGCCCCTGTGGCTTGTTCCATATGACTAGGTTTCATCTACTGAAGTATAAATTATTATTATTATTATTATTATTATTATTATTATTATTATTATTATTATTATTATTATTATTATTATTATTATTACCATATACTGGGAAAGAATCGTTTATGGAAATTTTAGTAAGTATATAAATTGCACTGTAGCTTTCTTTCCAGCCAGTCTGTCAAGATTCTTCTCTGTCTCACCTATGATGTCATATCATATTTCGCCTGTCGTCGTAAATGGTGCAGTTTTCCAGTTGTTTCGGTTTAGAAACGTACAGTATATACATCACACCCATAGCAATACTGATAAGGTTATGCCATTGAATAGATGTACTTAACAGTGATAGAAGTTGTGATTATGCGAAGGGAAAAATCTTGGTGAAAATGACGCATGAATGTATGAGAGCCCATATTTAAGCGCGTTCCTGCATACTAGATGATGCCAAATATTGCTATATATATATATATATATATATATATATATATATATATATATATATATATATATATATATATATATATATATATATATATATATATATATATATATATATATATACATTTAGCCAGGTAAACGGTTGGGAATATACCAAAGTCTTTCTTTGTTTTATTATTAAAGTCTGTTGAAAAGTCCAACTCTTTCTTAACGTATCTTCTTTTGATAGAATACATAAATAGAAAAGTATCAGCCTGTCCAACAAGACCTTTGGCTTGCTATGATATTTTTCGTTACTCAACTGGGCAAAATGCACTCAAAGATGCATATTCATTCGTAACAAATTAAATCTGCAAACATAACGAGAGTATTTCATTCTGCACATTATTAGTATACCCTGAAATATGACAGCATTACCGAATGATATTAATTTAGGACTCTTGCATACAAAGCGTCCTTTGGGTCCGTCTAATTTAGGACTCTTGCATACAAAGCGTCCTTTGTGTCCGCCACAGAAAAACTGAACCAAAACCGAAATGAACAAAGTTGGTTGCGAGAACACCGGCCCCTTTCCTCATTCATTATGGAACTCTAATGCTAATGAGGAACTGGTTCCGGCGATTGAATGACATTTTGATTGACAGATATAGCGCCTTTGAATTATTCACTATTATTGTATGTTCAGCCGATTAGCCATCTATGATCGCTGTTTCTGTACCTGTTAACGTTTCTGCAATGTCTTCGGTCCTTTTCATAGCTGGAATAAGGCTGCATATTAAAAGAACCATTTGCATGTATAATCCTGACCGGGTAGATGCCTTTCCCTTGGAATGTAAAACCATTTAGATTATCTTCATAGTTTTTTAAATTTTTGAACATTTTTTTATTGCCAAGATGCTGCAAAATAACGTTGAATAATTGTTTGGGAACACGAAACACAGAATTAGTTCCTTGTACAGTAATATACTGTAAAGGTCAGAGTTCTAAATTATACAGAGGGGGCCTTTTTGGAGCGTGGTCCGGTTTGGAACGCTCCCGAGTGGAACATTTTTATTCCGGATTGTGCAGCACGCTCCAAGTAAGCAATTTCTTTCTTTTTATTATTATTATTATTATTATTATTATTATTATTATTATTATTATTATTATTATTATTATTATTATTATTATTATTAACCCAAAACCCAACGCGTTTTGGTCTTGTCAAGGCATCCTTAGGGCAACTGGATAACAATTGTTGGTTGAGATTATCCTCGTGTGGACCTCCGGGCTCTGACACACCAACAAAGACCGAATAACAGTGGCTGCAGCCAGGGAGTTATGTCCTCATGCGGACGGAAAAGGGGTTAGTGTTGATGAACTAATCGAGGATCCTGGTGAAGATTAGGCATCAAGGGTTAATCTGAGGTCAACAGGCTAATCTGCACCCTCCAGCAATTCCGGTGTTTAATAATAATAATAATAATAATAATAATAATAATAATAATAATAATAATATATAAATAAATATATAATAATAATAAAAATAATAATATTAGTCAATCAAGTTGTGCACTGCGATCTTGTTTCAGTGTTCATTAGTGAATCTTTCTTGAGCATTAATGTACAAACATTTTGGTAAACAATTGGAAGTAAGGCCTTTATAAGAGAGAAGATATATTAATGTGTATACATAATCTCATCCTACTTTTTATTTATCAGTTGTGATGCAATGATTGCTTTGTTTAAATATCTCTAGTTCTGTTAACTTTATGAAATCTAAAGTAAAATGAATATGGCGAACAAAATATGGGTAGAGCAGACAAACTATGAACAACTACAAAACATAATTTTATAAACACTGTTTTGTTTCCTCTAAAGAAATAAAAGAGAAAAACTCGTCAGGAGACACCAGTGGAACGCATCCAATCAGCATTGGCGATAAAACTACTGTTCAGGGAAGACTTAAAATGCTCTTTGCAAAGGAACGATCCTAAATGGCACTCTCGGGGAAAAGATCGTTGCAAGTGAATCTTTCAGACAGAGAGAAGGTATCTGTAATGAATTTCTTCACTAAATACTTGGGCAATTATTGATAGTGTTTGTTTAGATTAGGTAAATATAATTAGAATAATTTCTTGTATTGGTATATTTAGGAAGGTGCCCCTCTTGTAAACATATTTCATTAAATATTATGGCGGCTTCAGCAAAATTTAATTTATAAAGATTCATTTTTGTGTTGGAAACAGACCACGTTATCTATTACGTGATCTTTCCTTATACATACAAAGAAATCATAAAAAGCGGAAACTTTCTATAAATTAAACTTCGTTGATGCAGCCACAACGTTTCCTGATTTCTACAACTGTGATGTGATACCCTTAATATGCGGACCAAAGTCAGTCCCAGTAGTAATGAGAAAAGGGAAAAAGCAAATGAATCGTGTCTAAGAAGTTCTCTTGATGACGGAATCCATTGTAAACGCGCCTTAGATTACAAACTTCGGTGTGTGTGTGTGTGTGTGTGTGGTTGAACGTCAGTTGCGTTGTTAAAGAAACCTTTAGCCAGTCCACAGAAAATGTTGGTCTATAAACCCAAGGATTATATTCTTTTCAGTGTAAACTGATTTCAAGGAATAGGTGAATATGTTGTATGAAGGTATTTCATCAGAAATTCCTCCAGGTGTTTGGTTATAAGGACTGTGTTTGGAACTCAGTCAGAGTTTGGTTATGACATCTTCAGTTTCTCCATGGCTGTAGAATAAGACTGTTTTTGGAAGATCAGACCAATGTTCTGCAGGATTTCAGACAAACTCCATAGTGGTTTTTCTTGTATTTCGTATAAAGACTTATTTACAAAAGAATACAATTGGTCTGCACGGGATGATCTCCCATGTCGATCTAATATCTAAGCTGTCACACTTTTACATAGCAAGACTAAGATGCACACACACGAACAAACATATGACCTCGTTCCCAAGAACTTCCCACGGCTACGTGACATTTGCCTCCAGCTCTTAGCAAAAGGAGAACGCTGAGTTTATGCAAACGGATGCTAATGTATGATGACGCACTGTCTTAAAGCACTACACAGGTACTTATTGATGACGTCTGCGTCTGGTTTGACCAAACGGAGATTTCACAATAGCCTTCCTTTCATGATCAATACAGATATATATGTTGGGAATTATCTTAGATTTACTAAGAAACGTAGTTTCTTTAAATGTGGCATAAATGAAATATGACATTTGCTCGGCCACGTAAAACACAATAGGAACGAAATCATCAAAACAGGCATTCACTAGCTAAGCATAAATCCTCAGAAAGCAAAAGAAAATATACGCTTCCAAACATCATTATACTCAAAATGTGAATGAGATATATAGTAATTACTGAAGACAGCAAATACTGAAATATGTTGCATATTTGTGAACACAAGTCTTACTAAAATGTAGCAAAGTGAGAAAAAAAAAAGGTAAGTTATATAACTCAAATATTGATTATACTGACAATGCTAATGATTAACATGTAAATCATATATAGATAATGCAATCCGGATAAATCAAATAAAATAATGCAATTCAGAAATGATAATGCAATCCTGAAATGATAATGCAATTCGTATACGAAGTAAAAACATTTGTGCACAGATTATATGAATACACTTGCAATGATAGAGATTGAAATCAATGCTTAAAAAATGTATCCAAAGGTAATAACCATATGGTAGGTTTATATAAACAAACAGTTATCCTGATAGATTAATCAGTATGGACAACCAAAATGCAAAATGTTGAATGAACAACATGCTACTACACGCAATTGATACATACATATGTAGTATAGGTTATTAAAGAAATAAATGTAGATAAATGATAACACCAGAAATGTTCAGCTCTTCCTCACATACATTACCACCGAAAATAGAACCTTTTCAGTCTTTCTCTGTGTACTCGAGCTTTAATGAAAAAATGGCCAGTAATTTCATTACTGAACTCGGAACATATAATTGCGCCAGACCAACGTTGACCTTTGAGAAACAGCAGATTTCGCAATGGTCTCCTTCATCTCTCGTGCTTTTTTCCAAAACATTACGCTGACGATTACGCCTACGGCTCCCAGGAACATACCAACGGCAATTAATGTGTAGAGGAGAAGAAAATCATGGTGATCAGAAGAATGGCTCGCAGGAGACAGCACGTCTAATGATGCAATAGCGTTTTCGATGGGCCTGCTGTAGGGAATTGTTAGACCTTGCAGCCTAGTGTTTCCCCACGATGTGTTGATGAAGAAGTTGCGGCCTCTGATGATGGATGTGCTAGCTCGGATGAAGAGTGACGACGTTGTTGCAGTGCAGCCATCATTAACGACGAACATGTGTCCTGTTGTCCTAGTACCATCTGGGCAAGTGACGATGTATGGTTCTGCAGAGAAGACGAATGACGTGCCATTCACGAGCCTGTGACGAAACTGATTGTCACGATACCGTACTAAACCAGCCAAACAATGTTCATGTGTATGGGGAGAGGTTCTGTTAAGTACCAAGTCCAATTCGCATGAATTCAATGACGTAATGTTTAAGAATTCAAACAAATCGATCCTGCACACTACATTATTCATAACATCATGGCAATCATTTAACAGTGCTTGGTCTCGGACTACCGTAAAAGCTTCCTTTTTGGCGGAAACCAATACTAGAGCTGACAGATTATTAATAATAGGTGTCGAGACGTTAGATACATACGTGGGAAAAGGCGAAATTTTATACGCTTTCCACGCGTCTGATGGGTTGAAAGGAATGTCGATTACGATCTTATCAAGGTCAACTTTAACTGTAATCAAGCTGTAATAAAATTCAACTTTATGGAAATCTACTACTGGAACATAGCGCATTTTATCGTGAGCATTATTGATAATCTGAGTAAGATCTTTAATCGGTAACAAATGAGGAGACAACACGCCTTTAGCAGCAAGTGTTATAGCTTCCACGTAATCTTTTGATTTTTCGATAAAGCTTGAAACTCTCGAGTATACATGATTAATTTTAGCGTGATAATACATCAAAGTTGCTAACAAAACTTGAGTGTCATGAACCTGATTGAAGCGTCGTGACTGTTCATTTACTTTACTGATTACGCTGTTCAAAGCTTGAATTTGTTTGTTTAGTTCTCCTGCTAATACCTCTTGTTGATGTTCCAGATTTTCGATTTTAACCCCGTGATCGCGAAGTTTTAAACGATTTGAAATCCCTAACCCAAGACCTGCTACGGAACCAACCAAATTTAATGCCGCTAGAACAAGTGGGTTACGCCTTTCTGTAACGTCATGAGGTATTGACCACATTAGCAAATCACGAGCCAAGATTTCAGCTTCGCTTGTTTTATTCCTTAATTCCCAGAAAAGCATATTAATTGTGTCACTGACTTGATTCGGCGACGTTGGATCACTGCTAGCTAAGAATGATTTATGCAAGTCTGCCAGAGATTGATAAAAAAGTCAATTCTGATTTCAAAGTTATGACTTCATTTTCGCTAGTAAAAATGGCGTTCATATTGACTTCTAAAACTATATTACTGCCAGTTAGAAAGAAATTATTCATTTCCTCTACTATAGAACCATGATGTAAAGTTATTTCAGAACTCTTCCCAGCTACGATAAACATTGAGAGGAATAGTGCATGGTATAATTTGACAAGCTTCATGTTGGAGCCTGTAAAAGAAAATAACTTGTAAATAATGAAACAAAAACATCGCATCATCCAAATGATGTAAAAATTCACACAATAATTAACTTTTTCATAACAAACCATTGTCTTAAGCTCTCACATGAGAGATAGATACTGTTCGAACATCCGCTGAATCGGACTGATTCCGAATTTTAAGTCGGTTACCTATTAAAACTTCTATAACTATGAAAGGACCTTCAAACTTAGGCAACAATTTCCAATTTAGCCCTTTTCTAACATAGACTTGTACATATACTATATCTCCTTCTTGGTAAGGCTTTGTGACCTTAGCTTTTTTATCATGTGCATTCTTCATTAACACTTGAGCCTGTAAGAGGTTTTGATAAAGTGTTTGATATCTACTTCGGCTAACATCTATTATATCCTTCAACGGATCTGATAAACTAGATGTCGGGGATAATATGTGAAAAGGTGACCTAGCAGGTATCCCATATACAGCTTCATGGGGAGACATACGGATTGAAGTATGATAATTGTTATTTAGGGTACTGGACACCGTGGGTATTGCAATATCCCAGTTTGGGTCCATACCGCCTATGTTTACACGCAGTATGTCTAGCACCTTTCTATTAACCCGTTCTACCAATCCATTAGATTCAGGATGGTATATCATCGTATTGACTTTCTTTATTTGCAGAATTTCGCACAATGAGTTAAGGAAGTGATTATTGAATTCTCCACCTGAGTCAGAGATTATTATATTTGGAATTCCATGTCTGCATATATAGCACTCGTAAAACTTCCTAGCACACTCAATGGCTGTTTTACTTTTTAGTGGTATTAATTCAGTATACCGTCTAAGGGCGTCAATGATAACCAAGAGGTTTTTATTCCCCCGGTCTGTCTCGTAAAAACCTGTCAATAAATCAAGGTGTACCCTTTCAAAAGGTTTGCTAGGCACGGGATAAGTTCCGAGACCTACAGGATTCTTAGTATGGCCCTTGTGACGGAAACATATATCACAGTTTTTAATATATGTCTTAATATCTTTTAACATAGTAGACCAGTAAAATAATGACTTGGCCTTTTGAGAGGTTATTTCGAACCCAGGATGACCATGCAGAGGATGGTTGTGAAGCCATTTCAGAACGATTGGGATTAATGTGATAGGTACAACCACCTGGTCGTTAGTTAACTGTGTTGAACTCCTGGTTCTCCTAGCCACGGATCGGCATAGAATGTTATCCTTAATCAAGAAATATTGATTCGTATATTTCACATATTCCTTATCATCTGGATTCCTATTTAATGCATCTATTATTACTCTTAATTTCTGATCTTTCATTTGTTCTTGTCGTACTGAATCTAGATTCCATTCTATATCTGTAATATTCTCTGTTGCTTGGGCTAACGATTGACCATTTTCGATAGCAATTTTCATAGCTTGCGAAGGAATTGGAATTTCTTCTAGATCAGCGAAAGGTATTGAGTGTGTTGGTACTGGGTTACGAGATAGCGCATCTGCGATTACGTTTGCTTTACCGGGTAAGTATCCAATTTTAGCTCCAAAGTCCTGGATAATCATGTGCCACCGAGTTCTTTTAGGACTATGATTGAAACCTTTAAAAAAGTCAGTAAGGGGCTTGTGATCAGTTAGAACTTTGACACTATACCCATAGATTATATATTTAAAATGTACCAACGAATTAGCAATGGCGAGGCATTCCTTATCTATTACTGCATATTTCTTCTCTGACATTTTTAATTTGCGAGAATAAAAAGCAATGGGGAAAAACTTATTGTCATGCCACTGGAGTAACACACCACCTACTCCTTGATCTGATGCGTCGGTTGCAATAATAAACTCTTTAGTAAAATCGGGAAACTTTAAAATACGAGCAGAACTGATTTTTTCTTTCAAGGTATCAAAAGCAATTTGATGTTGGGATTCCCATTTGAAAGTTACGTCCTTCCTTATGAGATCAGTTAAAGGAGCTGCTATTACTGAATAATCTCGGATAAACCGACGATAATAACCCGAAACCCCGAGAAATTGCTGTATGGCTTTAACATTAGTGGGAACGGGAAATTTACTAATAGCAGAGATTTTATCATGGACTACTTTAAGACCTTGCCGAGATACCATGAAACCCAAATAGACTAATTCGTCTTTAAAAAACTCACATTTAGAAATTTTTACTTTTAGATGATGTTCTCTTAACCTCTGAAGGACTATTTTATAGTTTACTTAAATGCTCCTCCAAGGTGTTGGAAAATATAACTAAATCATCCATATAAGCATGGAGAATATTCCCTAGTAAATCTCCGAACACTATATTGATCATTCTAGTGAACGTAATAGGAGCACAACGTAGCCCAAATGGCATACGTAGGAATTCATAGTGACCTCTAGCTGTACTAAAAGCAGTGTACTGGGTACTATCCTTAGCTAAGGGTATCTGGTGAAAGCCTTTAAGTAAGTCCAAGGAAGTAAAAAATTTATTCTGTCCTAATAGAGACAAAATATCATCTGTGCAAGGTACTGGGAAACGATCAGGGATAGTTTGGTCGTTAAGCTTGCGAAAGTCAACACAAATCCTCCAGGTTTTGTCCTTTTTTGGTACTACTATCAAGGGAAAATTATAAGGGCTGTTAGATTTCTTAATAACCCCCTCTTTTAACATTTTATCTACCTCAACATTGATTTCATTCAGAAATTTGGCCGGTAGACGATATGAAGGCACGTAAATGACCTGGTCTTTATCCTTTAAACGAATTTGATGTTCGATGACTTCCGTTTTGCCTAAAGCTCCAGTACTAGTAGAAAAAACATCACTATATTTGGATAAAAGATCAAAAAATTTCTTGCTTATATCCCTATCTAAGATGTCTGCTTCGATTTTGCCTTTAATTACCTTTAAAAGAGATTCGTCTGTTGCTGATTCAGTGGAGTTAATTTCAGCAACTGTAAGGATTCGATGTTTATATGCTTCGATATTGACAATATGTTGATTTTCATGTACTGTTAAAGCAGCATTTAAGTGATTAAAAACTTCAATGTTAACCCGATGATCAGAATTTACTGTGTATAATGCTTGCGTGACTGAAAGCCCATTGATCTTTAAGGTATCAGGAAGAATTAAAACCTCTGACCCTGGCAATTTTCTTTTAACCTTGACCGTGAGATACGATGGTGTGTTTGGCTCAATGGTTTGTGCGAACGCAGCAAGGACGGGTGCCTGAGAGTTATGTTGGGTTGCTGTAACAATATCATCGCTCATGAGACAAGTGACTGGCTCTTCGATATACGTTATCTTCTTACTCACTGTCTCCTTCTGATCCAAAACAGATTTCAATGTGTGTGAAGACCGATAGAATTTCCCTTTTATAAACACTCCGTGTTTTGCGGGTGTTAAAATTACGTTATGTAATGACATTGATGGATACCCCATAATAACTACTGGGTACATATTAATATTGCCAACAATGATAAAGGTATCCGTAAAAGTACGTTGCCCCAACCTGTATTGTATCTGAGATGTACCAATTACATCTAATTCGTTATTGCCTATTCCTGACAAACGAACATCGGAGCGTTCGATGGGAAATCTTGAAAATAAAAGGTGATGGGTACGTAAATCCATTATATTACGTGGACTACCTGAATAAAAAAACAAGGTGAAATGCTTGTGTTCTAAGCTAACTGCATGCAAAGTGGGTCTAACTTCTTCTGAGCCAATAATAGCGTGTATTTTGCAAAAATCTACGGGACCGTGCTCTGCATGTTTGGGAGACACTACCTCGATTTCTGGAAAATTCTTGTCTTCACACATATCTTGGAGAACATTAAACTTATTATCTGATTCAAAAAGTGATGATAACCCAATATCACTCTCCTCCCCCTTTAAGCTGGCTATGTGGTGTTTGTCTGCCCGCCGGCATTCGGAAAATTCACTGACGCATGGTTGTTTGGAACTGCTGAGCCTGAAGTTGGCTTTCCCGAGGAACGATTTGAATGTACTTGTTTCTGACCTGCATTACTGTTCTGCTTGTATTGTTTGTTCTTTCCCCCACGGTACTGTTGCTTTTTAGCGTCATTACCAGTACTTTGAATGTTTGTGTTACTGTTTAAATTCTTCTTTCTTGCATTGCAATGACTATACTTATGATTCGTACTGTTATGGATTGAACAATAGCGGGACCTACACTCATTTATCATATGACCTGGTCTTTTGCAGTTAAAACAAATGACTGCTGATGGATTATTAGTGACTAAGTTAACCTGTTGCAGTGATGTAGACGCATGATTTTTGTTTTCTTGCTTTGTAAAATCCTGAATTAGAGAAGGATCGAGATCTGTACACTTGGACAAGTGTTTCCGAACTTGCCTATAGATATCTAATTCTGAGCTATCTGATTGTAATTTCTCATCAAAACACTTAACCAAAGGTTCAGGTAACATCGCTGTTACAAGTGTTAAATAGAATAACCTGCAGACAGATTTGGAACTGATATGCAGATTACCATTGACCCAACTTGAGCCATCAATCTGTCCTTTATACTCTTCGAGCCTATCTCCTATCAGAGCTGCCCTATCTGCTATACTTAGATTAGTCATAGATGTGAGTCTTATGATGTTGCGTAAAGCAAGAACTTCATCCAATGCATCCTCACTCCCATAAATGGAACGCAGATTGGCTTTGAAACCATCCCAAGTGTTTGTTTCTTTAAAAGATATTCCCCGCAAGTACGCACCTGCATCTCCCTTAGCAAAATCTATGAAACTCTTTGCCTCTTGCAATTGTAAAGACGGATCGGTAATGGACTTTGCCGTGAGGTGTACGTCTATAGACGAAATCCAAGATTCGACACCCTGCTTCAAAAATCCATTGACACGACCTGCGAATGGTACAATTGGCGATCTAGCATTAACTACCGTAACTACAGGATTCTGTGGGGAAGTGGTGGGGTCGCTCCCACTTGGGGTTGGAGGATTCATTTTCCTACTAAGTTTCCTATCCGCACGCCAACTCTCTAAGTGATCTTGAAACCTATATGAATAAACACGGCCGCTACGTAACCTCATAAATCTAAACCGGGAACGCAAGTAAATAACAACCGAGATCCATATAACCGCTAAAAAATAACATCACTTATGAAAAATGCATCATAAAATACAATAATGAAAAGTAATAAATGCACTTTCCTGAAAAAGAACAGAGTTAACAACGTGTCAGGCATAAAAAAATAAAAGAACACAAAAGTATGAAAAAAAATGAGGTATCAGGAACCGCTACGTCTGCAAGGCAAAGGTATTAATCTACGGCACTGCTCACCTTATATCAGCAACCTGCCACTCGAGACCCGAACACTGTAAATGAATATACCAACTGTTATAGATAATGGCTGTACTTAGCTTTTTATTGGATTCTGGTAAGTAGGTCGACGAGGTTCCTCTGCTGTCCAACTTCCATCTGGCTAGATACACGTCATCGAAGGGATGTTATTGTGGATGTTGAACTTCTTATGTTGATGAATGTTGATTGCAGAAACCCTCAAGGAACATCGTGGAGTGTTGATGTGCAATGTTGCGTAGATTTGTGTAGATTTCTCTCTCTCTCTCTGCCATGCGTTGGGGAAGATGTGTTGTGAAGGTCAGATGTTTTCCTCGCTTTTTCGTTGTTGATTGTTTTCTTTCCGCTTCCAAGACGTTTTGATGCATTGAGTTGTCCGTCTGACTGTAACCATGTCGTTTATGAAGATGACAATTGTCTATGGTTTTTTGGGCATCTCGCCGTATCGGAGCTTCCGTTTACCAATGTAGACGCCATGTAGAGGTGCTGCCAGAAAGCTCTGTTGTGACCGCTGTTGTGTATACTGTTGTACGCTGTTGACCGCTGTTGACCGCTGTTGTGTGCCGCCACCACCTGTTATAGGAAGGTATTTCATCAGAAATTCCCCCTGGTGTTTGGTTATAAGGACTGTGTTTGGAACTCAGTCAGAGTTTGGTTATGACATCTTCAGTTTCTCCATGGCTGTAGAATAAGACTGTTTTTGGAAGATCAGACCAATGTTCTGCAGGATTTCAGACAAACTCCATAGTGGTTTTTCTTGTATTTAGTATAAAGACTATATACAAAAGAATACAATTGGTCTGCACAGGATGATCTCCCATGTCGATCTAATATCTAAGCTTTCACACTTTTACATAGCAAGACTAAGATTCACACACACGAACAAACATATGACCTCGTTCCCAAGGACTTCCCACGGCTACGTGACTTTGCCTCCAGCTCTGATCAAAAGGAGAACGCTGAGTTTATGCAAACGCATGCTAATGTATGATGACGCACTGTCTTAAAGCACTACACAGGTACTTATTGATGACGTCTGCATCTGGATTGACCAAACGGAGATTTCACAATAGCATTCCTTTCATGTGCGACAGAGATATATATATTGGGAATTATCTTAGATTTACTAAGAAACGTAGTTTATTTAAATGTGGCATAAATGAAATATGACACTTCCACACCGCCTTTCAGTGACTGAGGAAAAAAAAAGTTAACTATATCTTAATTTAACCAGACCACTGAGCTGATTAACAGCTCTCCTAGAGAGGGCTGGCCCGAAGGATTAGATTTATTTTTACGTGGCTAAGAACCAATTGGTTACCTAGCAACAGGACCTACAGCTTATTGTGGAATCAGAACCACATTATAGCGAGAAATGAATTTCTATCACCAGAAACAAATTCCTCTTGTTCTTCGCTGGCCGGTCGGAGATTCGAACTCGCGACCAACAGAGTGGTAGCTGAGAACGGAACCCGCTCACCCAGAGAGGAACTAGTAACTGAGAAAAGCTGCTCCAAAAGCACCGATCGGTAGGAGTAGAGAGAGGTCGATGGAGGACGTGGAAAACATTTTGCCTGGGAGGTCTCTCTCTCTCTCTCTCTCTCTCTCTCTCTCTCTCTCTGGGAGAACTTGTGTTCTGTTAGCTCTATGTGTTCTATCTAATGTCAGTGCATAAATGCTTTGTTTTGACCCTCCCTCAGAAAGGCGATAGAAGGAAAGAGGTAACAGCTTGGTCAAGTAGAAGACAAGGCGACAGTTGATAGATTCGGCCTCAGGGTAAGAGAATTCTGGCGACTACAGACCAATGGATCCTGAAAGGGCTCCACGAAATCTCTCACACGGTGTTAATTACACCTCGGGAAATGATATTGAGGCCATTTATATTTTCCTCTTCAGACCGAGGAAAGGGAATTGTACAGTACTTGGGAATGTGGCTTCCTCAATTATTATGGAATTTTTAGGTCTGAGGTTAGTGGGGTGGGGTTAGGAGGAATGCGGGGAGGAGGGTGAGGGGATTGGGCATTGGTTGGCGGTCTGTTGTGTCTCGACTGAGTTAAGTAACCAGGTGCTGCTGCTTCTGTTTGCTTGCGACCGTCTTTCTTGCTGTTAGGAAGTCTGTTTCCGAGGTACAAGGGCAGGCAGGGAGGGTCTGGGGTCGTTGGTGTTGGTTGTTTGGTGGGTAGGTTTGTCTCTGCCTTGACCTGCCCAGTGTGGGCGTCAGTCAAGACCACCTGCATTGGAAGCCTCACTTGGCCCGGAACTAGTCCTAGTCACCTGCTGAAGGTAGCAAGTCTCTCTTGAAGGCGTTTGATGCCTGGTTCCACATCTCCTACGGGCGTCAACGACGAATGGGAGTTGCAGCAGCGGGTCCTCTGTCGGGGAAGCACAGACGTTGGGTTTGCAAGAGTTTTCCACCGTGATGGAATATTTCATTGGTTATTCATCTTCTTCCTGTATTTCATGTTACCTTCTGTTGCTACTTTCCAATGGAAATCATATTCTTTGGAAGCCTAAATTTCGAGTCAGTGTCCCTTGTGGGCTTGTTCCATATGAAGAGGCTTCATCTTCTGAATAATAATAATAATAATAATAATAATAATAATAATAATAATAATAGGCCTTTAGTGCTGGCTCTCAGCAGGTCCACTGTTGAAGCTGTGGCCCTCGGCCTAACGGTGAATCCTCTGAGGTGGTTTGGTCTTGCAGGAGAGATGTGTATATGGCAGGGTTCTGCTTCTTCGTCCTCCTCTCCTGGCCGCCAGTTGCAGCGCGGGAGGAGCCCTCCTTACCTCCCTCCCTCCCTCCCTACCCCAGATGAGGGCGCTCGGAATATTCGTCGTCGGTGTTAGAGACTGCAGGGGATGAGGGTGGAAAGGCAAGAGGAGGTTGAATTGAGTCAGTGTTTCAGCCGGCAAACGATTGTGGGGGGGGGGGGGGGGGGAGGAGGAAGATGACGGGGGGGGGGGGGGATGAGTGAGCAGGTAAATTTTACTTGTTTCCTGCAGCCTTCTTTGCCTGCGGAGGGCGGAGAGAGAGAGAGAGAGAGAGAGAGAGAGAGAGAGAGAGAGAGAGAGAGAGAGAGGAGGCCGCTAATAACCGGTAGGTGGCTGAGGTGGTGGGGGGCGGGGTCTCTACCTCCCAGAAGGAGTGATGGCGTCTCTGAAAGTTCCAAGATCATCATCATCATCTTCTTCAGACACTTCCAGTCATCGAGGAATAACTGAGTAAAAAGCAGTAGAATGGCGAGTACTTTAATTAAGTCCCGGACGGCCAAAATACCTGTCTATAGGCCTAGGCTGACAGGGAAGGAAGGAAGGAAGGAGCAAGGAGCGGTGGTGGTATGAGGCAGGTGATGGATGTTGCTTCACACGGAATGTGCCAAGGGGGAATGAAGGGCTGGATGGATGGAAGAAGTCAGCAGAGAAATGAAACTGAAGGAGAATTTTCAATCTGGCTCATAAGTAGGTCTGCATCCTGACAACCTGCAAGACTTAACAAAATGGGACATTTGGAGAGTTTTCGGGTCAGTGAAATAGACTCAAATAGCTTCGGGGGATCTGCTGCTGCCCATTTAATGGACACTATAGCAAAAAATAAATAAATAAATAAATCCGCGTCTTAGAATTGTCTGGAATATGTATTTAGCTTAATAATTTCTTTGGGCATTTTTCTTTCAGCTTTTGAAATCATATATGTAGAGTTATGCTGAATGGCGAACTTCATTTCTTTATGTTGACCAATATTATGTGGCGACTGAGCCAGAATCCTTTTGGAAAAGTTTGGTTGTGTTTCAATTGAATTTGTTCTTCATGTCGCTGCAGCAGTCTCTCTCTCTCTCTCTCTCTCTCTCTCTCTCTCTCTCTCTCTCTCTCTCTCTCTCTCCCTCTCTCTCTCCATTTACGATCTGCTGCACGACACGAACGCTTCCCCGAGGGTCGGGAGTGATGCAGATGTAGAACATCATTTCTTGTGTCACAAGCGAAGGTGTCATTTAGGAAGTGATTCCATTCTTGGACGGTTTAAAATCCCACACGCTTATTGGCCATGTTCGTTTCTTGTACAAATGACATCCATTAACGTATTCATATGAACTATTCTCTGTCATTGATATTTTTAGGATAAGTCAGTTTTATCATCGTTGTCTCCTTTTGCTTTACTTCTTTACTTCTGTTCTTGCTTCCTGTTCCTGCTTATTTTCTTCAGTCTTCCTGTCCAGCCTCTCTCTCTCTGGGGTTTTCTCTCAATTCCACATTTAGGCCCTTGCAATTCGTCTCCTTTATTTTCTGGCTTTCTTTGTCTTGCTGTTCAGCCACTCCAACCCCCTCCTTCCACTGTCATAAGCACTGAATGGCCGAAAGTGGGCCCCGGTGCTTGGTCTGACTGCCTCAATTCCATAAATCAATTAACTGGCTCCACTCCTGTGTTCTCTCTCTCTCTCTCTCTCTCTCTCTCTCTCTCTGGACAAATGGACATGATACATTTTGGAAGCTTGCTCAACAAGCCATAGCTGTTTTGGACATGTTCCTCATGAATACACTTGTGAGTAATAATAATAATAATAATAATAATAATAATAATAATAATAATAATAATAATAATAATAAAGGTCCTCTGACAAACTCGTTTCTAATTTCAGGTAAACAGCACCTCGTGTGAAAAAGAAAAAAAAGAGTTTGCAATGATAAACAAAGCGCAACGGGAGGTCTCATAAAAGAATAATTCTTCAGACTCTGAAATCATGGTAAGAATGGGTGCTCGTTTCTTCACTCGTTATTTTGGCGTCACAGTTCCCTTGGTGAGAGTTTCATGGTTTGTAGTGTTACAAGGTTTTTCCACACAAGAACACTGATACCTCATCTCTTGCTGTAGTTCCAAATTGCACATATTTTGTGGTAGTGAGTGAAATGATTCACTACTGGAAACCGTGTTTACCAGAAATAGCTGGCTAAGTTTATGATATATGACAGTGTCTATTCTGACTGTTTCAGTTTTTTGACCGGCTGTAACATGAGCATCACCGGAGAATCTAAAACAGCGTGGGAGCATGTTTTAGACTGGAGATTTGCTCACTTATGAGACAAAAGGCTCGGGGAATAATAATAACATCTAGTCTGGGACCGGCACTGAGATGGGCTGTGTTGGAGCCCAGGACTTGGAGGCTCTTGGAATAAGATTAGTGGAATACCAAAGGCCAGTGAACAAGTCTTAACAACTTCCAGAATTGTGCTGGTGCATCCAGAGCCTCCCAAGAAACAACTGGCTGCTTTTCCTGCCAAAAATAATTTTGACACCCCCCCCCCCCACTGCTAATTAGAATAGTGAAGAGAAATTACAGTAATTAGTGAAAGAGCTTGCAAGACAAAACAAGTACAAAATAGCTATTGAGTTTTCTGTATAACGTATAATTCTTCATGTGCCACGGCCTATGACACTTTCAGCCACGGCCCGGTGGTGGTCTGCCCTATATCGTTGACAGGCGCACGATCATGGCTAACTTTAACCTCAAATAAAGTAAAAACTACTGAGGGGGCTAGCAGGCTGCAATTTGGTATGTTTGATGATTGGAGGGTGGATGATCAACATACCAATTTGCAGCTCTCTAGCCTCAGGAGTTTTTAAGAACTGAGGGCGGACAGAAAATGTGCGGACAGACAGACAAAGCTGGCACAATAGTTTACTTTTACAGAAAACTAAAATAAGGAATCAAACCATAATGCCAATAAGTTTATGATTTCATTAACAGCAGGACTAGGGAACCCAGATATCTCTCATTACAAGTTTATGATTTCATTAACAGCAGGACTAGGGAACCCAGATATCTCTCATTACATCATTGCATCTGTCTGACATCAACATTAGTACTCTGTTTTAGTTGCTCAGGTTGATGGGATCCCAGACCTGGTTGATCTGGATTCCCATCAACCATTGGCCCACCATATCTCAACCCATCAGGGCACTTGATAGGTGCCCATTTACACTATGACGCGAAGGAATAGCTTGCATATACAATGGTTGGTTCGGATCTTGGATGTTCTTGACTCAACTTAACACTGTGATCTAGATGAAGTTCTTGAACACCTGACACTGAATAAGACACATCACTATGTTCATAGCCATCGGTGCCATAGGTCTTATTTCTTATTTTGATTTCTATCAGTGCTTTCACACAAGCACAGTCTGCTTTGTATCAAAAACGTTGGATATATGATATGCTCTGTAATGATGGAAAGAATTTCTAGATCACTTCTGTTCTGCAACCGGACTGGTTTCAGTCAGGACAGTCCTTGAGTCTGGGTTGGATACACAAAGAAAATTGTCCAAATTTCTCTGTCACTTCAGTAATCGAGAGTCTTCATATTCTCATGTACACAGAGCTACACCAAATGATGTCAAAACTAGTATGAATGAAGTTGTAAAGAGATGCCTTTTGGAGCAGTTGCTTCAAGTATAAGAATAGGGATGAAATCACAAGGAGCTACTTTGCATGCTCAGTTTATTTGCAGAACAATCATAAAACATATTTCAGAAATAACAAAAGTCTTCAATTTATGATTATGATGGAAAGAATGATTTTAATCAAACTACGAATCTTAATGGGTCTCATTTTAGCAGGGGACAACGCTCGTTCTCATTCCTCTGGTTGCAAAGGTTAGCCACTTTAGTTTGAAGGTAGGTTTGAAAATCCTGAAGCCTCTCCTGAAAAAGATATGATCAAAGGCTTCAGAAACATGACGTCAAAGAACAAGAAAAATTGAGGTAGTATTCTTAAAAACAGGCCTCATTCATCACTACTGTATGCCTCTTTGATTAAACTATTGGAAGGATTTCTATATGATGATACTTACCTATCAAATCTGATCCAAATCAGCTACAAAGAGAAAAAAATGTTTAAAAAGAATGGCAATAACAACAGTACCAATGACTTATGTCACAAGCAAATGGTAACAACCCAAGAGGGGAATCTTGAATGAATGAATAGCCAAGAGAAGAAAAGGTCCTATGATTACTTGAATAAGGCAGTGCTTTTCATTTCAAGGCCTAATGAAAAGTGCAGAATGAAGGAGCGGGGAGGTGGGGGGGCGGTCGGCGATAAGGAGTGGGAGTTAAACCTTAAAGAAGTGGGGAGGGAAGGATAAAAGACTAGGGGTGGGGAAAATCAGAAGAAGTAAGAAATTCCGAGGCAGCTGAGAAAAAAAATTAACAAATCATGCAGTCTGAGTGTTGTTTATTCCCACTCGGTAAAAGTGTGCAGTAGTGGTTTGTTGAGTCGAGAACATCAATTTCTGAGAAGAGTGAGATCCTCTCAAGGGAATGGATGCTGCCAATAAGATTCCCTTTAGGAAACTGAAAATAAGGCCACTCTGCAACGAAGGAGAGCAAGATTTAGAGAAAGAGTGACACAAGAGAGAAAGCAGGACTTAGAGGAGAGGTGACAAGGCCACTAGGACCTTCAGAAGAAGTGGCAAAAGAAAGCAGGAGCTATAGAAGATGTAACCAGGGAAAGTATATCATAAAGAGGAGGTGACAAAGGAAAATAAAGCCTAGACACGACTTGAGGCAAGATCAATGATCAGATGAACCACCAAAAATCAAGATCTAGTATCAGAGGATCAGGAAAAATTTATTTCAAGGTTGTCTCGTTGACCCTGAGCTTTGCCATCAATGTCAACATTTGAACATGCACTAGGATCCAAATTCAAATTCATGAATTAGGAAAAGGCAAGGCAAAGCCAAGTGCGGTTGACAGAAGGAGGAGAGAAGTGAGAAGGGTTAAATCACCAGGGAAATGCATGGATAGAAGTAGAAGATTGGGAAAACCGTTCGTAAAGAAGAGTGAAAGAGTATTGGAAAGAACGTCCTCATGACCATCACCGCTCACAGCCACTAGAGTGGAGATGTTGCGTTTTCAGCCTCAATAAAATTAGTGAATCGTTAAGTAGATAGCAACAGAACGATAGACAGAGTCTCTATTATTGTTCAGAAAATGAAGAACCCTATTCTTATGGAACAAGAAGCCCACCACAGGGACCACTGACTTGAAATTCAAGCTTCTAAAGATTATTAAGGAGCTCATTAGCAAGTAAGAGAAAATAAAAGGAAATACAGGAAAAAAAATTAATAAATTAATAAATGGATAAAATGTATTAAAATGCAAGGATAATAGCGTTAGGGTAGTAATGCACTGCATCTTCGCTTTAACTTT